>VCRD01003372.1:1515-62653 GCA_006783055.1 Trinorchestia longiramus | reverse complement strand
TTGGCTCCTGTTCGGTATTCTGAGACTTGGCTCCTGTTCGGTATTCTGAGACTTGGCTCCTGTTCGGTATGCTGAGATTTACTTAGAGAACTGGAAGTCGATTCCTTACTTTGTGGTTAAGAACTCTCTCGAAAATGAAATTAACACGTTGAGTGCGATACGACCCGCCGGTGGGTCACTCAGGTTAGGTTCTGTAATTTTTTCAAGGCTTTCTAGTGACTGTGTGTACAAAGTAAAGATTTGCACCGGCTAGGTAATCGCAGGCAACGTGTTAAACCCTCGGCTGCTGAAAAAAGTTATTGCAAAAGTCAGCCAGAACTACGTAAATTTTAATGCTGTATATGTCTTTAGATAAGGGTAATCAAAGAATGTACCATTTCGTCTCAACATTAATGCAAAAATTTGTTAAAAATCTTTTTTCCAAAATGATTCGTGCGTGTAAGATTCTGGGATGGTTGCGTGCGTTTTACGCGGTAGTTCTAGTCAAGTATTTTGTTCTCTTTCCAAACAAAGATGTTAAACATAGTTACTATTCTTTTTAATTCATAATGAAATTTCAAGTCTCGGCTTCGCTTCAAAGACCAGCGAAAGCACTCTAATGACTTCCTTCTCGCATCCTTCAAGCGTCGCTTGAAAGCAAAGGGAAGTGCAGGGTAATTGCAACAGCCGTGGGCCGTTCATTCTTAGACTCCGTCTTGTGCCGGAGTAAAGGATTACGGCCTAATTCAAATGAAATTAACGTTTATTTCATAGACATTACGTTGGCCGTGTTCAAACGATTATAGTTTCTTTAATTTCTGATGATAACTTGTTTATTTTAGTATTCAGGAATTTCATTGTCGTGTCTTATCTCAAACCAAGAAGATATAAAAAAATTTAAAAGTTCGTTCGTAAGAATTGAGAGAGTCATCAACTCTGTTGTCTTTATTACATGCTTCAATGCATGTACGAATATTGTGCGTTGTCAGCGAAAAATTCTTGGTTCAGTAGAACGCTAAGCTTAGTCCAAATGATACTTTATGATGTCATCTATGTATTATAGAAACAGGATATTTTTTTGTAAATATGGAAGAATCATTTTGATTTTTAAAATAGGGTCTGGAAATCAGTAATACGGGTAACAAAATTAATCGTGTTTCTACAGTTGTTTTATAATAAAGAAGACCATGATAATCCGTGTGGGGAATTTGTTCGTCCAAATGGTCTTATACCAGTACTAAAAAGTAATGCATAATACATCGTCCACACGATGGAATGAAGTAATGAAACATACAGACTGGAATCCGTGGAGTTTTTTACGAATCCAATGTCTGCCTCAGCGGGCTCATTCATGTCTGGTAAGACAGATAACAATAAAAATATTGTGAAACTTTAGATCGTCCTGTGACTTCAAACAAAGCTGCTCTCGGAATTACATTGACAAATTGAGAAACGGAATATTTTCTTATATTTCGCACTTATCAGTCTTGCAACATCTGCTTGAGATTTAGTCTTATAACTGCACATCCCCACTTCGTCCTTATTAGTGTGATCACATCCGTCAATGGGATGATATGTAAACTTCTTTACTTTGTGTTTATTGAAATGTATGGAGGACAAAGAATGTTCAATACAGATGGGAGTCTATTGATATGTCAATAAGGTAGAGAAAATTTGTGCATAGGTACTGAAAATTGACAATATTTACACTTGTAACATCAAAGAACTCCATTGTTTTGGATTAAGACTTCACTTGGGTTTCAGATGTCGTTGCATGCTGCAGAAAAAGATGTCGATATTCGCGTTTTCTCCGAAAAAAATGTGTATCAGTGAACTTGTACAGGGTGCGGTAACAGGATTTCCTTTTTTTAGATGCGGTTTACTTTGAAAAAAGGAAGTTATGTAGCCGCACCCTGTATAATCTATGTGTAGAAATTCAATCGTACAATTGTGGGGCTTCATTTTTATTTTCGTCCACGACGGAAAATTATTCGTTAAATATTGAATGAGCAATAATCGGTTCATTCGTGCGTCAGAATTGGAAATGGAATTTCATCACATCGAAATGTAAGCCGTAAGTGATACACGGATTGCAATCTGAGAAATGTCAGTCTGATCGTAAAAATTCAGTCGCTTTTATAAAAGAATGATTTTTTTAGTACCAATCTAATGAGACCAGTCTAATGAGAAGCATTATTTCCTGGCGCTATATTAATCAATAATTAAAGGCGCTGTCCATTAAAATCTCGTTAGAGGATGATGAATGCCAGTTTTCGCTTCGGTTGTTGGCATGCACTAGAGAAAAAAAGCCCACTTTTCATAAAGGATTCCTGAATCAAATCCTCGGTCCTTCATTAAACAAAAGTTGGTTAAGAACTGACGCTTTATGGGACAGCTTCGTGGCTTAGTTCAATAGTAGATGCAGCCATCAAACTAGGACGCTCATGAACAGTAAATCTGAAAGACAAGCCTAAAAATTAGGTGCTTTGGATTATAAAATACATCAGGGATTCACATATTTTTGGGCAATCAATCTGACATTTCTTGCATTAATCTACTAATAATCCAAATACTAATACAACTGCTAAATGTTCAGCTGCCTGCCTGCCTGCTGACGGTATGCATGGAAGGTGTTAATTGTGGGTGCGAGTTGATGGAATTCTTTTCATCTGAAGTTTTTAGCTCAACTTGAATAATGAACTTCACTTCCGCCAAGTATTCTGTCGGAGGAATTCAATATTTTTTATTTGGAACTGAAGGCAATTCTTGTGAGTTGCTGTTCGATTGATCAAAGCTCATGATTTGGAAGTTGTTGGAGTAAAGTTAACGGTCAGTATAAAATTTTCAGTATTGTTTTAATCTCGGAATTTCGGTAGCAAGTATGTAGGAACTTGCATTCTGGATTTCATGAACAATCTTACAAATTAATTCATAAAAGCGTTCATCGTAATACTTGAAGTCCATGTTTTCTATGTGGTACTTTGAGTACAAATTTTATGTTACTATGCATATTGATGTTGTATCATTATTGCCTTATTGGCTCTAGCGCATGTCAATAACTGAAGCAAAAACTGACATTCATCATCCTCTAACGAGATTTTAATGGACAGCGTCACGTCTTTAGAGGATTTTGTGGGCAATATCTAGCTCGTCGATCAGGCTCGATCTTTTTCACTGACTGTAGCTCTTATTTACTTGCACTCAGCTTTTATCTACTCGACTTATCACTTGTAAACTTTACTTTGATTCCGAGTTTTTTAAAGACGAAATAGTTTCTCTGGCATTTATTTCCATTGCGTCTTCACCGTCAGCACTTGTAAAGTACTTACAATCCTGCAGCGTTGTGTTCATTGATTTTGAGCCGCTGCAAAGATCGAAGTCTTCTAAAGCTTTAAAAGCTTCAGAAGACTTTAGTTCATATGTAATTTGTTGTGGCCTGTCGGAGGACCTGGAATTTATTTTCGTGGATATGTTGTCTGTTCATGATCCAATACGAGTCGATTTTTCTTATCTATATCGGATTGTGCAAGTGCTGAACAAAAGTTTTAAAATTTAAATGTTAATCAAGTAAACGCCAACTTTTCCTGACTAGAGATATTTAAATGTGTATAATTTATTTATTTGATGATATTGAAAAAATGTAAGCATTCATTTTGAGCTTTTATTATATATTATTTAGCACCGGAATTTATGCCATAGAATAAATGACTCTGTACTCTGCAGTGAAATAAAATATGAATATTGGTGTTGCAGAACTTGTTACGAGAGAAGATCTGTAAAGTTGGTGGTGAAATCATCTAAAATTTCGACCCACTTTCAGCCATGAAAAAGCAACGGCTTTTATTTTCACGGCTTTTATTTCTGCATTGTTTTTATGACCTCATGTTCTTGCGATCAAAAAATTGGGCTCTTCAGTGGCCATGCAGATGCCCATGAAAGATCGTGATTACTGTGAACCCCTTTAAGTACCAGTGAGTATTACCAGACGAGTAATTAAGAAACTCTGTGGTCAGATACCGTCCAGTCTTATGGTGAGTGAAGCATTTGCGCAACTTCAGTGTGTGTAATAACTATGTGTAATTTTTTTTTCAGGAAACTTTCGTCGATTTATTCCAATGTACCAAAGACGGAGAGTTACGCGGATATACGATCAGTTCTATTACAGCTCGTCCGTGTTATAAGAATAATTGTGAACACAGATCTTTTAAAAATAAAATCCCACATGCTGTCGGATATTTGTTTTTAATATGGAAAATAATGTGTTTCTCTACACGAGATTCCTGATCTAAGCAATGCAATTAAGCTCATTTGGAAACTTTATATAGAAGAAAAGTCAAGTTTCAGAACCAGGCCTTGTGGATGAGCAAACATCTGGTCTCGCAAATAATTTATGGAAGTGTTGGCTGTGTTATATCACGAGCATACATTACTATCATTACTGTCACGCTGAAGATTTTACGAAAGTTCGCTTCAATTATTGTGCTCGAGAACGTGTTGGTCAGTGTGGACAATTTGATCTCAAACGTGTTGCAAAATGTGCCAAGCGCTGATTGCAACGAAGAACACACTAGTTACTGGAACTGGGAGTAATGGTGTGATTTAATTCTAGCAGTATTGAACTTAATACGTTCCAATAGGCTGCAGACAGAAAGCCTTTCTTGAGCTCTGCTTTTAGCGATTAAAGAAGCAAATTATTTCCATACTAGATGTGAAAATTTCCACAGTTTCGACCGCCCGTGAAAGCTTGGGAGTTACAAGTTCGTTGGTATTTTGTATGAGAATCGCCGTTTTTCAGAGAATTCAGGCTCTGGGTGTTGCAAGTCTCGCGACGACTGCTGAAATTGAAACAATTTGGCTGAAAATTGCCTTCGTCAAATTTTAATTTTTTGATAGTTCGTAGAATGATAAATTTTATGTGAACAGCTCGGAGGAATTTTTTTCTGCCAGAGAATTTATTTTCGCTTATCGAATAATGGAAAGTCGAAAACCTTTGAAGCACTAGCGATCAAAGAGGAACTTTGTTTTTTGAAGAACTCTTTGTTCACAAGTAAATTTGTGCTTATTATTGGTTCTTTATTGTAAATATTGCTTAGTAAAAGTGATAACGATCACATTTGAAGAAATGTTGAGAAAAATTTCTGTGTGCCTGTGCAAACTACCTCTGACACAATGCATAAATTTCTAAATGAGCTGGAGTTTTGCTGAGAAAAGGAGCAAAGTAATTTTAAGGACAAATTCTTCAACTTGTAATTATTTCTACCTGAAAGAAGCAATGATATTTAAATTTTAAAAACAGTTCCAACTTGACAACAAATAAGGCTCTTACTCTAACAAGCAGAGACTGGAAACTTTTACAATATTCATCAGTGGGGAAGCTCCGGTAACAGCTGATCAAAATGTACGGACTTGTGTGCGAGAACTTGGCCGAGTACATCAAGTTCCAGTACGGAGAAGACAAATGGGAGGAGATCAGGCACCTCGCCAAGATAGACTACCCATCTTTCAGCACCCACCAGGTCTACAGTGAGAGCCTCGTGCCCAAGCTAGGCAAGAGGGCTGCCCAGGTGAGTCGCTATCGTCTCCCTAAAGTTACGAGTTTCATGTATGTTCTTAATCGTGTAGTTGAAGCATGCCTGGTTAGATTGAGTGTGCTGGTGAACCTCTACATTCGTGAGAGATCATAACCAGGAAATGCCTGCACGTTTAGATGTAGTGCGAAGTAGAGTGTACCGATTTTTTTGCACATTTCTCTACCCACAAATTTTCGCAACTTATTATTTACCATTTCAAGATTTACCCATTGTTCATAATAAATAATGTTTGCGCACTTGACATTCATAGATGTCACTTGCAGGGCTAAATCTGGAAAGCAATTGTTGTGTTAACGTGACTGATGTGATATCACTAATCAGTTACGATTTCAATCTCATTAACGTTTGAACTCAATGTGCGATGAACAGAATGGTCGTATCTCAAAGAATCGAGTGAAATCTCCGTTAATTCAACAAAAACGATCAAATTGGATAGGAAACTAAATTAATATATCTGAACATTTTTCAGCTGACGTATGTCGCAGTTTAAATTTGAGTATCACAAATGAATTTCTAATTTAAATGTAAAGTTCTGCAGACGTGAAATTGCCATGAACAAGTCCCACTTCTTAATTAGTAGTTGCTTCACCAGATTCTCGGACTCAGCATTAGGAAACAACATCGAGAATGAATTTAAAGCTCAAAACGTCGTATTCTTGAATTGAGAACAATAAGAAATGATTTGATACGAAATTGGCTCGTATTTACTTGCATGCAAAGAATCCGCGTACAACTACGCGAATTATACATGCAGATGTCACTGGTGGGATTAAGTTATATACGTCAGAAATTTCTCTCCATGTGATGCTTTCTACCTCAATAGCAGGGCAAGTTTTTCTGAATCATTCCGTCTGTATTTGTAGCTCTGTTGAAGCGAGGAACATCAAATACAGTTACATGCAGAACAGTTACTTAGTAGTCGAAAAAAGAGAAATGTGTTTGAGTGGAGGACTTACATAAATCCTGGAAAGTAATTACAAGATTTCGTTAGACGCTGGAACGCAGGATGTCTCAAAAGGATTTCAACAATGGATTGGACAAGTTGACTTGAAACTGCCGGTTGCTTGTCCCTACCAGAGGAAGTTAAGCTGATTGATTGAATAAACTGTGAATAAATGTCATATTTGTTCAGTGAATGAATAAGCTCGAAACGAATGTTCTTTTCTAAGCGTTTCCCAAAGTCAGAATGAATTCAAATATTTGAACATTTTTTCACATATTTATATGTACACAATTCATTTTGTTTCGAATATTGTAGGCTGCTCAAACTTATCAACTTGGAATGAGTTCTCATGTCATATTCATATCGTATAATTTTGCTCTTTAAAATTCTTTTGTGCTTAAAGCTGCGAGTACTAAATTTGCAGTCGAGCAGCGGCAGTTATTTATGCATGAGATGGTCTTTATGTTCTTTGAATGGCCGCCTTTACTACTGACGACAGTAACCGAAGACCTGGGCAGAAATGCAGATTCTGTGTTCACAAATGTGCTCATATTCATTTTGTGTAGGCTTTCCGGTAAAGTGTGCTTTGTTAAATCAAAATATATTGTTGGTTACCCAACTATGCTACATTGGCTTTCAACAAGGCTTGTGTAAGATATCATACATTCAGGAATTTTTTCCAGCCTGGAGCTCCTTTCAAACTCGACACAAAAGAGGCCCGTGAAGCGATGACATTTCTTGCATTCTTTGGAGTGCATTTCTAAGGGATTCGAGGAAATCGGCATTGGAAATTGTTCATTCAAAATTTCGCTTTGAATGGCGCTCTTTCTGCTCAACAAAAGGGGTTCACCTTTGTTGCCTTTTGTGTGTTCACTTTCATATTTTATGAAAAAAACATCATAAATAAGTGAAATATAAGTTCAGTTGCCATAGAACGTGTTTCATACTTGAATTTGAAATGCATTCAAGGTTATATTTAAACTTAAAAAGAATCTAAAACTTCAGATAAAATTTTTATGCACGAGGCTAAAATGTGTCTTTTTATTTCATTTGGTAGGCTACGCATTCCTTGAGAAATACCTTTCAGGATTAGTAAGCCTTAGTTGTGGAAAGGAGTGATTCTGCTATCCAACTCCTGGTATTCAATAAAATGAGTCTCAGGTTCAGGTACGTCATCGTCAATCATAAGTCAACCAAGCGTAACCCTTTCACTATTAGATTCATGAAGTGTTAGACATAAACGATGTAAAATGATTTGAACACAAATGATCCAACACTACACAAAGTTTGAAGATTTTTTATTCACGAGATTTTGTATGATGAAACTGTGACACCGGTGTCCCGTTAGTAGTTCAGGACTCGAAAGATGGGACACTTGTGTCTCAATGGTAGTAATGGGTGGGGCAAAAGTTACCTCACATTTTTAAATACTATTACAACAAAATCTAATACAGGCAAAAAAGTGGATTACATATGGAATGAAAGAGGAAATCTTGGAGTTTTATTTGTATCTAGTATACCGATTAAAGATTTATGTTGTTACTCATAAACTTTTCACTATTATCAATAACACCGAAATGACAAAATATAGCAAAGAACAGCGAGCAAGAATAGTGGAAAGTTATTTCACACATAACGGATCCTTAATTGCAGTGCAGAGAGACTTCATGACGACATTTAATCAACGAACAAGTCCTTCCAGACATTGCATTATTGCAATGATTTAAAGATTCAGAGAATCTGGATCAATAGCTGATAAGGAACGCTCTGGTAGACTTTTACGCTCTGGTAGACTGCCCCACCCGTTATAAGCTTTTCTAATGAACTTCTTCGTCAACAGCTCTGTGTGTTAATAAGCTAGTGATATCAGAACGCAATTACTGCCTTGTCTTCTGTGCTCGAGATTTCCCTTCACGTCCTGTCTCTGAAACCGAGCTAATGATTCTATCGTTTATTTTATAGTGTTTTCTTCGAGCGAAGTGCAGTTGACGTGAAGATTATGTGTTGAAGTTACAGCTCTCGGTTTCCTCGAAGGATGGTGGTATTCTGAAGGCGATTGTCGTTCTGGATGTTTTGAGACTTTGTGCTCCACGGAGTATCGGTTGAATTTTTCAGCGTAAGTCGGAGGTAGTGGTGGTAATACGATGATTGATACCTGTGCTCGTCAGTGTACCATGGAGAATTTACGCTCATCAGGTTCAATCTAAAGAATAACAAGTCTTTGACGTTTATTGAAGGAGGTTATTATGTTGTTCAAATGTTGACGCCCTGCGCTCTGTGCAACCGACCTTTTACACGAGTGCCATCGACACCTCCGTTGAATTGATCACTTGATTTTTAGCCTAGTTGAAATGCTTCACACCGCTGTTAAAATACACTTTTTCAATCAACAATTGGGTAATATGCTTTTGATCCTTTAATAAGAAAAACAATCGTGGGTGACCACGTTGTTTAAGGTCCTTGAAAAACTTGTTCGTAGTTTTTTACAAATCATAGCGATGAGGTTAACTTTTGTCTCTGCTTTTACATTTATTTTGTTTGACGTCACGAGTCGAGCCACTTAGGAAACGAAAAAATTTCTACATTTGTTTTTCTCAACATTTTTCATTTCGTCTACCAATATAATCCAGGAATAAATTCTACTGTGTCATTTAACGTATGATAATAACCATTATTTATTTAACGTTTCAGGTTCTAAACACGACTGAAGAAGAATTCTTCTTTGGCATGGGCGCGTACTTCGTAAGCTTTGTAGGCCAGTACGGTTACGACAGAGTGTTGTCTGTACTTGGCCGCCACGTTCGGGACTTCATCATGGGTACGTTCACCACGAGCGTGACAAGCTATTTTCCTAAACGAAATCTAGTGATCTGGTGTGACCCGACTTCAAAAATTGAAAGTCTTCTAAAATGGTGGATCAGAGTTCCATTTTTGAGCGAAGCAATATTATTAATATCACTTGTTCAGTAAGTGGAACTTCACCTATTGGAAAGAGATGTTTTGCTGCCTCCCCGCCAGAATTGTTAAGCGTATTAGAACATTAGAGTGTTGAAGATATTTCCATCAACAACTTCGTTGCTCCTCAGCATTGTTAGACCCCCTGTGCTGTGAGGCCTTTACTGACCCAATGAAACTGACAAATTGAGAGCATTTTAATTTTTTAACCTAGAAACCTGTGCTCAGCAATAATGCTTACCTGTATCATGAAAAATATGGGTTAGTTTATTGATTTTATCGCCGCAGATCCACTGATATTTCAACTCCAGTCTTACAGAGAATATGTTACTAATTGTTTTTTCACTGTCTAGTTGTCATGAATTGATTGCTGCTGAAATTTGGCTACATAATGAATGCCAGAAATCTCCTGAGTGTAATTCTTCTAAAAACTAATATATTTAAATCGTACATTTCATGCCGTGAGATAAGCTAATCATTTGTGGGCCTAAGCTCAGATCAATCAAATAGTTCTGTAAGCATGTAAGCACTTGTACCAACGAGCGCGATGCAAAATCGAATGCAATTTAAATATCGAAGTGCTATGAAACTCGGACTCCAGCCATTTTCCTATACCCGCAGGCTATTTTTAACTTTCAATCATAAGACCGCAGGAAAAGTTTATAATTTGTCCAATTCTGACTCAAAATTTCCGGGTATCCAAGACTGGCTCTATGAATTTTTTCATTTTAAGTTCAGATTTCAGTCGTTCGGAAACTTTGGTCTCTTTGATTCCTGGACCTCAACCTCTCGTCTCGGTTGCTAGATGCTGAGGGCGAAGCCAGGGAACCAAAATAACGTAATTCTGTTGAACATTTTACCTGATCAAGATGCTTCTAGGAAAATAGGTGTCGTAGGTTGAGAGAAGTGGGTGGGTTCTTTTTATAAATATTTTGCACCATACGTATATTCACTGAAAATAATTTTAGTCTTATAATGAATATTTCACTTGAAGTATTAAAAGATTGTAAGAGGGGATATACAATTAGGCATGGTATGGTTTATAAACTAAAACCTGACATGAAACATGTTCATTGATTGGAGTGGCACGTCCGTAGGTTTGGATAACCTTCACGAGTACCTCAAATTCTCCTACCCTCGCATGCGGCCGCCGTCTTTCTTTTGCGAGTGTGAGAGCAGCACTGGAATGTTGCTGCACTACAGATCCAAACGGCGGGGGTACGCACACTATGCCATGGGGCAGATCAAGGAGGTGGGTGTGTGGGGCCCACTACGTCATGGGGTAGATCAAGGAGGTGGGTATGAAGGGCCCACGACGTCATGGGGCAGATCAAAGAGGTGGGTGTGTGGGGCCCACTACGTCATGGGGCAGATCAAGGAGGTGGGTGTGTAGGGCCCACTACGCCATGGGGCAGATCAAGGAGGTGGGTGTGTGGGGCCCACTACGCCATGGGGCAGATCAAGGAGGTGGGTGTGTGGGGCCCACTACGCCATGGGGCAGATTAAGGAGGCGTGTTCGTCGAGACGCATTCATAAAGCTCGTTTACCTATGGCAATGTAAGGGAAGTAATTTTCGTCTTGGAATCCTCCTGATAACATTCCTTCAGTCAATTAAAATTCTTGAGAATACATGTGAACGAGATACTTGTTGTTTCGTAGAACGCAAGGTAAAGTAAATTTCCTGAATTATAATAGGGTGTTAATTTAGCTTTTTCTTCTTCTATTGTAAAGCGTTTTTTTATCATTTAGAGCAAGTTGATTTTCATTTGATAGAAATTGAATCACACTTTGTGCACATTAATCATCATTTGGCGCGAGTTGATTTTCATCTGATTGAAATTTCATTTGGTGCAAACAGACTAGTATTCCATTTTTTTATCTAAAAAATGTAAGACTTTAAATAAGAATAGGCGCCACTGAAGCGTACTAATTTATTACATATAACCTATGAAAACTTATGCTCTACATTACTCGCTTTGTTGGACACAACATTCTTTCTCTTTTTATCTTGTGATGAGAAAGTAAAAACTCTGCACTCGATTGTTTGGTAATGTATTTTTAGTGCACATATTACTCAGAGCGTCAAAATCGATTCAAGTCTACTGATATCCTCATCATGAGCTGTCCATGATGGCCCGTGTGCAGGTGGCGCGTCACTTCTACAACGCGGACTTGGAGATCGAACTCATCCGAGAAGACATGCAGTTTGACACGTCTCACGTGGTCTTCCAGCTCACTTTCGACAACGAGGCTTACTCCAAGCAAATGAACCTCTGTCAGCTCAGGGCTGAGGACAACCTACCGCTCAGAGGACACATCATTTTCGAAATATTTCCCTTCTGCCTTCTTTTCAAGTGAGTGGTTGTTCCTTCATTGTGCTGCCTGAGCTCGTGTAAAGAATTACACGAAAATTGTACAATAGCAACACGAAAAGTGCCCCGTCGAAAGTGATCAATTATTTAAATTCATTGTCAATTGTTTTGCTTCATCTAACACAGCTTTGTTATTGAATTACAGTATAAAACAATTTTAATTTGATTTGCCCGTTGTTATTGTTGAACATTTTTCAAGGAGTTTTAATTTACTTTGATACGAGAGTAGTAAAACGGCTGCTTGATAATAGTATAAAGGTTTGAAAAAGACGTTGCATTGCTGATATTAATAATAACTAATCATAATGTGTTCAAGCATATATCTTCAGTTCATTCTAGTACAGTGGTGTAAATGTAGGATATGTGCCCTCACACAAAGTCTGAATACGCAACATGGATTAGCTGCCAAGGCCCTCTGTAGATTGACAAGGGCCACTGTAGATTGACACATACTTCTGCAGAGTGGCAGCGATCTGTTCAAATTGAATTGCGAGGATCGGCATCAATTAGTATGTACGCCAATTTGTTTATCGGGTTCCTTTGAAGTAAATGAAATCGAAAGACGATAAAATTTGAAAAAGATATTTCGTCCATATGTTCTGAGTGAACTCATGTGCATACTACAGCGTGTGCCAGAATTACATGCAACTCTATTTTTTGATTCTCACTCCCATAGTTGTTAATAAAAATTAGCGAAACTTGGTACATTATATGGCAATACTAACACATGCTCATATCTAAAATTGTAAGATGATTTGCACAATAGTAAACAAACGGCAGCCATTGACTTGAATTCTTGCAAGTTTCAGCGTGCTAACTCTATATGAAAGATGGGACGTAAAGGTGTTATGAGTCATGGTGAGAAGTCTAAAATTGTTCAAAAGCTGAGTAATAACATATCTACATTAGAAAGAGCAAAAGAATTCGGCCGTGACCATCGTACCATTGAAAAATTTGTGACCAACCCTGATCGTTGCAACGGTCGTTCTGACGAGGGGAAACGTCGTAAGAAAGCTCCTGTGTTGCATCGAGCCATAAGTAGGATCACGAAAAAATGCCGCCGTAACCCACGTAAAACTAGCAAAGAAATGTTTGAAAACGCTGGCGTTCCTAATGTGCCCAAAATCACTCGATGCCGTATTCTGAGGGAGGTTGGAAAATGTGGAAAGTCGGCGGTTCGCCCTCCATTAAAGGATATCCACAAGAAAGAGGATGGATTGGGCGAAAAACCACATGAAGGTCAATTTTCAAGCTGTTCTGTTCACCGATGAGTGTCGAGCGACTCTTGATGGACCCGATGGGTGGAGGAGAGGATGGTACTGCAAAGATGGTCCACGTCCGTACCGGATCAGGCGTCAGCAAGGAGGTGTGGGTGTCTTGTTTTGGGCTGCAATCATTGGTAATGAACTGGTAGGACCATCCAAAGTCGCAGATGGGGTGAAAATGACTGCCAAACTCTACATTGAATTCATTAAGAAACGTCTTTTACCTTGGTACAAGATGAAGAATTTGGCATTCCGGGAAGAGATGGTATTTATGCATGATAATGCCCCGTCTCATGCTGCAAGAATAACCACGGAATGTTTGGAGAGGGTTTTTGGCAGGCACGGGAAAATCATGCAATGGCTAGCTTGTGCTCCGGACATAAACCCCATCGAGAATCTGTGGAGCATCCTGAAAAGGAAAATTTACTCCGTTGGAAGGCAGTTCATCTCCAAGGATGACCTCTGTAATGCCGTTCTAACTGCTGCAAAAGAAACTTCATCAGATGAAATAAAAAATTTGATATCTTCAATGGATGAAAGGCTTTTTCTTTTGTTAAAGAACATGGTGATTATATACGATATTAATTGCACTATTCAACCACATTGAAGATTTTGTTTTGTAATGTCGTTGTTTCCACATTAAATATTCCTAAAATAATCTATTTTATCAATTTCCGTCACCAGTTGACCATATTTGACACTGTATAGATGATTTGCATGTAAAGTTGACACGCTGAAACTTGCAAGAATTCAAGTCAATAGCTGCCGTTTGTTTACTATTGCACAGATCATCTTACAATTTTAGATCTGAACATGTGTTAGTATTGTCATATAGTGTACCAAGTGTCGCTAATTTTTATTTACAACTATGGGAGTGAAAATCAAAAAATAAGTTGCATATAATTCTGGCATGCGCTGTAGATCCACGGGAAACGTAGGTTTCTCTTTCCCTGTTGTTTTGTCATAACATCGTTTGTTACCGATTGTTTTTTTCCTTTTCTGACTAATATTCACTTCCTATTCAGTTTGTGACTGCCAAGGATTTTTATTCAATTTTACCTTCTTCATAGTTTTCATTTCTTCGTTTGTATCATTTTCTTGACTACTATTCACGTATGCTTTCTAGTATTGTTTCAATTTTCTCTCTGTATTTTTTATCTTCGTTTCTTTTTTGGCATTTTCTCAATTTCCTTTCAATGAATTATTTTCACTTTATGGAACTCGGTACTGTCCAGTTCCTACTCGCTGATGTGTCGTGTTCCAAGAACCAGTCTTCTTTTCTCGACGAGTCTTTATTTGCTATCTTGTAAGCGTTTTGCATTTCACTAGATCGAAATATTGTCTGTATCTCTACACACCTGTTCACATCCTGTGTGCCGAGTGTAGTGGTCCTCTCGTGCTTCTCGCGTGCTTCTCGCGTGCTTCTCGCGTACTTCTCGCGTGCTTCTTTTACACTATTCTCATGCTTCTCTCATGTCCCTCTCCTTCTTTCTCTCCAGTACCAACATGGTCGTGAAGTTCATCGGCAATTCACTAATGCAGATATTGCCTGAGCTCATAGGCAAGAAGGTCACCGAGTGGTTTGACGTGGTGCGACCACTCGTCGAGTTCAAGTTTGAAAATGTGAGTACCTGAAGTTTTCTTTTCAACGTTCTTATAACTTCTATACCTAATTTGTTCTCTTGTTTAGGTATTTTTGTTCAATTGATGGGGATTGTTTGAATTGTAAATAAGATGTTGTGTTGCCCTATGTACTAATTTTCATGTTCGATCGTATAATTTATCACTTTTTTTGTCTTTTTCAGTTCACTTTAAGTCCGTGAAAACTTTTGTGGCTGTTTGGGTTTGACAATGTAAATACTTCTTGTGCATTTAATTTTTTCGTTTCTGATTTTTAGTTGTAATTTTGCTAGCCATTATTTGAAGCTGCGAGTGAAAATGGTACGTACGTATAAATTTATTACTTCTCTTTATTTTATCTTCCATACCCATTATTTATTTGAACGGGGATTGGAGTCCGAACTCCTTTGTTTACTTGATGACTTCATTCTAAATTTTTTGTGACTCAATTTATGTCTTTTAAAATACTTGTTTGCAGTGTCAGTGCTCGTACAGTTAACTTAGCGTGATGGAAATCGATCATTTTGCCTAGCTGAATGCTGACGTTTATGCTCATGAGTTGATGCAGTCCTTTTCGCATGACACAGCCTTCAGGCGCGGATGCTCGGTGTCGCTTGAGAAATTTTTTTATTAGTATGTACGTATTTGCTTAAGACGCAGTTGCATTAAGAGTAAGCATTTATCAGCTGAAATTGTAGTCGTGTATTAATATTATAGTAAGCATTTTAAACTGGGGATGCGTTTCCATGTTCACGCTGACCATCTGTCAACTCGTATATGTTCTGACTGGACGCGAGTTGCATTGTTTGTGGAGATGTTTTCTCTCGCTGACATATGAAGGAAATATCGTCCATAATTTTAGGGATTTAAACACGCGTACTGTGTGACACACTACCTGATCCCCGCCAAACAGAACGACCGTGTGCGTCGTGCGGTCTGCTCTCGTCTTTCCCTTCAGAAAACTGTCTGAGAGTACGTAAATAATCCTCCAATAACTTTCGTTTGTGGGGGATTCTTAGTTGCTGGTTTGTGCTGCTGAACATTCCTTCAACGTGTGTAGCTGTCCTATGCGAGTTGGAACAAGATTTAAAAGTGAACTTGCGGTTTGCCTAGACACTTTCATGTAGGTACATTGAACGTATTCGTTGCGATAACTTCTCGGTGTTTGCTGTTTCATAAAGAACACCAGCATCACGAATTTTTCTAGCAACATTTATATCAACTGCCTCTTTTCAATTTTTACAGTGCAATGAAAAAATAGTAGTGGGTATTTTATGTCAATAATAAGAGAATTTCACCAGCTGATCCTGTATACTTAATAATAATGTTCAAGCTCTCTCTCCCCATGAATACATTGTGTTTTCATCAAACTATCCAGGCGAATAAAAGAGTCCAACATCATAAGTACACGAGTGATCGTGTTTAAACCTAACAAATACCTCCATCTTCTGACTTTGCGAGTGCCAATTACTGTGTGTAACACGCGAGTCTTTTGTTAATTAGTGAAAATAAAGACAGAGTCTTGGGACTGTAGATCACGGCTGAGATTCCTATCTGTAAACGGTTTTTCATTTCCCTTACTCGCGCTGCACATGTCTTACATGGGTATAGTCAAGACGTAAGTTCTAATTTAACGTTCTGCAAATTCTTCATTTGTGATAACGATTAACGTTTGTGTGTTAACGTCGAAATGTATTCTAAATACGAGTAATTTGGTTTCGAGATCAGTTGTGAAATTCTTGTATTCTAAAGTTGCATTTGTGATGTCGTAAAATGTGCATTATATATGCAGCCTAATTATTTGCAGGATTTAGTTATTCAATAAAATGTTTATCGCTAATTAATGCTAGATTTCACGAACTACGAATTTAATTGCCAAATATCGGTATGAATTTTTAATGCGTATTGTTCTTTTATTTGAGGTTAACTATAAGTGTGTACTTCTTGCCGCTAAATTATCAAGGGACGGTGTGAATGCAGCGATTTTTATATACATTGCCAAAACGTAGGGCTTTATCAATACGTAACTCCAGCGTTAAATGCAGACATGAATGTCGTACCCAAATGGTTTCACATAAACTTATAAAAAATGTTTGTTAAGTTTACCTACCCTGAGGGTGAAATGAATTGTCCTTCGTATCTTCGTGTGTTGATGCTCGTCAGGGGCAGACAGTGTCTTTGAACTCCCATAGACGCGGTCTGAGGAGTCTTTGCATTTTAACCAATTAGAACTTGGCGTTTCTCGATCATTCCATTTGCAGTCACTCATCTTAGAAATAAACAAGTTTGTTGCAGAACTCTGTTGTGTATTTTGGTGCTCAATTTCGAAGTGGTAGTTTTTATTTCAGTCCTTCTCCTTTTCTCTTTCACTTGTTGACAACACCAACTGACATCGTGCTCTAATGTCTTCGGTATGGTGTCTATTCTCTGCTTCAAATTCCTTCCCTTTTCTGTGCTTACCGTCTCAGTAGGAATTCCTTCAGTTCAGGTGATATGACCTACAATAAACTTACCGGGTTTTAGTAAAACTTCTCATTTTCATATTTTGGCTGCCAATTGTGTTTCTTTCCCAACTTCTAAATTGTAGTTTCTCTGAATCATTCAATTTTTCTTGTTATTTTTGATTCTTTTCATTTGTTTTCGATTACACAAAATAGCATTACATGTCTCGATGAATGAACGTTTCATGATTGCACCTTCTTCACAATAATCTCTGACAGTGAAAACATAACAGTTGTCAGCTCCACCAACCGACACATCGTTCGAACACCCAATGCATTCGAAGCTAACAGGCATTTCTCTTAACTGCATATTGTCAAAAGTCGACGGTGTTTAAAACTCGTATTTGAATTACTCTCGTCTCATAAGTGGTGCTGATGGTACTGGTATTCAATGTGCTTTTAGTCTTTAGCGCACATTGAAGTTGAACTACTCTGACCGCGGAAGTGTGTTGGAGGCATTGCTTCTGTTCTTGGATTGATATTATTTTGCCATTTTTATACTTTGCTTTTTCTACTTTCTGTTGTTCGTCATTTTTGTCTAAGAATACTTTTTTGCATATAAAACCTTTCAGAGTATAAGTGATATAGATAATATGTCAGGAGAATAGGAAGAGTGTTGAAAAACCTCATAACTTAAGCTTTGCAACTTCTACTTGAAGTGAGGATGTGCATCGTCGGGTAGCAATATTGGGATATCTCTATTCGCTAATCTGAGTCACTGATTTTCAAATTTTCATGCAAACAATCAATTTCTTCAGAATATGATGTTGCTGTTTCCGTATTATTTGGTTGTAAGAAAAATTAATACTACTAAAATACTGAATCAATTTAAATTTCACCTGTTATGTTTGATAACTTATTATTTAGAAGTGTTATTTCATTCGTTGTCTGTATTTTCTATGTATAGTATTTATTTGATTTACGTAATATTTAACACAAAAAATACCATCCTAAAAACTTCATTTTATGGTTTCATTTTCGCTTGTTTTCAAAGTTTAAATTCATCCTTGCACATCACTGAGAGCTGCGAATGCCAGTACATGAATTATCTTTTAGCACTATTTTTTAGAAAGCCTTCCACTTTTGCAGTTAACGACTTTAATATTGCCAAGTTATGAGGAGGCACGCTCAAAATTGCACCCGCTGCAGCTCCTTCGTAATATCATGCAGTGGTCGCATCTTAGTTTTGGTTGTCCTGATGCTGTGCAGTGGCTGCTACCTCAGTCGTGTACGTGCCCGAACTTACGCCACCGCTGCTCACAAGAAAGTAATTAACGATGCAATTCATTTACCGTGGCTTTGGGAAAAGTAATCTTCGTGCTGCTCAGAGAGAGTTCTTTGGAATACATTCTAAGCGAGTGAAGTATACTGTCCTTCTGGCAGCAGGAAATGACGGAAGAAAAGCGAATTCTTGGTAATTGGGAAGGGAACGAAAATGAGTCACTGTGAAAGAGATATTAATAAAAAATATAAAATCTACGCTACGTATGTTATTTATTAGTCTGAGAAACAAAATAAAGCTGAATTCAAAGTGTTTCTTTTAACATTTGAAGGTTTTTTTCTTTTGATGTGTGTACAATTCAAGTTGGAAGAAGAAAAAATTGTAACACATTCACAAGTCTACAGACGTAACTGATTTCGTTTACATTGGTATGTATGAACAACGCATTGAAAAAGCAAATGAACGCTTACTTATTGATCATTTGCCTGAAAATTGTTCGTTCAACCAACGATAATCTTTATTGTGGTCAACTGACTACATTCTTCTTTATTGTATTGATATTGTATATTCTGTATTGTATATTCTGTACATGCTTGATTGGTTGCACAGTGACACCTACATGCTCGGTGCGAGAGAGATGTAAACTCGTGCGTTAGTTCAAGCTACATGTATGGGAAACTTTACTAAGATACAACTCAGTTATCACTATTTGAGTGTAGAGTAGAGAGGAGGCAAGCCGCAAGGAAGCAGTAAGACCCCTCCCTATTCGAAAGGATTGCCTTCTTAATGGATTACTCGTGTACTGGCTACATTTTCAAATTGAAGGTAACATGTATTAATTGATATAAATATCTTTATTGTAAATTTCCATTTCACAAGTCTATGACTAATCTGTCTAGTTACGCGTAGTAATTAGGATATTGAACAGCCTTCTAAGCATTTATCTCTAATTAAAATGACTCCTGTATTTTTCTATGTGAAGTGGTGTGCACTTAGGGGTATAAATAACTTATTCAGAATTGACACAATGAGTTTTGGTTGTATAATAGCGATTTGAGGAAGGCTTTCTTGGAATCGAACAATAATTCTTCGTTGGTTCTGGTTACTTAGAAAGAAACGATACCCTTCTTTAATCATATTTTTTCAATGAGATAGCATAATTTCAAAATACGTGTTGTCCCCACGTACACCAGATCTAAATCCATCAGACTATTACTCGTGTAAAGGGCAAGCATCAAAATCTGCAGTGTGTTAAGATCGGCCGCGTACGATAATTGCCTTCATTTAGTCTACATATTTCAATTGAGAGATAAAAAAGCATTCAATTCTATATTGAGGCTAATGGAAGTTCACTTTCAACATTATTGTGTAATTACTCATAATTATCTCCCGTAGTCTATATTGAAACATTTCTGTTAATAAAAATAAGATTGTACTACGACTTTCTGAATAACATCATGCTCTTGTGTTCTGAAGTATACCATCGAACTTTGTTTTACAAAAGGACCGTTAATCTCAGACACAATAATGATATCTATTTACTATCGAGTATACCTTAGCCTATCCAACTAGTGAGACCACTTCAAGAGATATTACCGTCGTTAAATGCTTCGAGCAAACCACATTCGTACTTCCTACAAGATTATTCTTATTTTGACTTCTATATTCTTCTGCTTGTGTACTGTAGTAACTATAATTTACAGTGTATTTTATAGCCCATATCTCTTCTAAGTTTTTAAAGTTACTTTCGGCGCTGCTGAGCGCCAGTACGACAGCGTCTAACTTCTAGTTTTTCGTGCTTTGTTGATTAAAGTAGACATCGTCCATCAAGATCAATGGACTCTGTCTTCAACGGAGGTATTATTCATGCCCGAATAAAGTCTTTCGACTCTGATTAAATTAGACCAATCGGCAGTGAAATGCATTCTCTGTTTGATGTCGTAATTCTTGACGACAATGGCGTAATAAAATCCACGTTGAATTGACAATAAATCTCTGCTGAATGCTTCTCGTGATGAGTCAATAAATTCTACTTGAAATAGTTGCCAATAAATATTTTCAAATAATTCATGGTCAGGGCTTAGATCTTATCTGTATCAAGAACAGTTTTTTGAAAACTATTAATTTTGATGAAGGCAATGAGTGTTGTACATATAGTCTGTTTGGAAACCTTAATTCTTCAGGATTTTGCAAGTGCACTGGGTTTTGCATTCTGACTTGGATTGTCAAGATTTTCAGAATAATTAATTGATTGGTACTTTGATTCCTCTATGAATGATGTAGGTCCTTTACAAGAACTTCGTGTTTATTAGCAAGATTAATGTTCAGCTAGATGATAAAAACTTTCTTGAGAGCCTAATATCCTCGTTTGGGGATTCTGTCGGCAGATATAAAATTCTCCAGAGAATTTTATGACCTCAAGAGGGTCGCTGATGGTCTTTGAGCTGTTCAGAATGTGTTAATGTGTTTGTGTCACCAGTGGATCTATCGCTCTCATATTCCCATCGTATTTTGCTCTCAAATGGGCAGGCAGTCAACCAAACGATCATCTCCTGCCAGAAGTATTTTGGTACAGCTCATTGTCTGACTGTCTTTCCAATGGCGCCTTTTCTTGTCATTCAAACAGTACTGAATATTCTATTCGAAATCAGAGTCCTGTTTGGATGTGGGGTAAAAAATTTCGTTTATTAATGAAATGAGAACAAATTGGGTTTAATTTTCGGAATCTTATGACGATGCACTTCTATGGGATTACACGTGTATTGAGAAAACAATCATCCTTTTAAATTTTATGTGTAACAAACCAGCTTTATTTTTCAGTATAACATCAAATTTCATCATATTTCATAGGAATTTACTTTAATAACGTTAAAGCCAAATTGACGAGCCAATTTCGCCTAACCACTTAATTAGATCTTCGGGCTCGCTGGTTATTCTATTGAAGCGTCCCCTGTAAGCTGCCATTGACGACTGTTTGCTTTCGTAAGCCAGCTTCAAAGATCCAAGTAAATCCTCCGAAGATACAACATATTTCATCAAATGTTAAAAGGGCTAAATTGCTTAACTGGGAAAGACGGCTATCTCGTTAATCCTGAGGCGGATGAGGGTCTTTGAAGACTTATGTTCATGCACACCAATCACGCCTGATAACACGCATGGCTGACAACTCCATGCACTTAAAATAGCTGACTGTTCAGTATCAGGCCTTCAATTCGAGTAGCTGAAAAATTGAGTAAATTTCGAATCGAATGTTGGAGGTTATAGGTATATTCTTACAGGAGGGAGGGGACCCTAAGATTTAAATTTGATCCTGGCGTACTCTATCCTTTCTTACGGTAAATATCATCTGGGTGGCGTAAGAGTACTGGGTATTAGCCCTGGTCAACATTCTAGAGAAACACAAGAGTTCTCCAGATGTATCCCTTGTAATTATTCACGTTTGTTGCAATAGTGTTATGGACTCTGGTTTATGGTAGGGAAGGTTTATTCTTTTTTGGGGATACATTTTTTTGGTGTCCAGTTTAGCATACAATCTACATTTTATGGGAGTGTCTGTGATACTGAATCTATATAGTTATTTGCTTTTTTGTTGCTTTGAGATGCTCACAGTCTCTGCCGTTCTTGAGACTGCAGTGTTAACTCTAATCTAGTTTTGATAAACCTACGCTTTTGGTGAAGTTCTGGAAAAGTTCCATATTCCACGAAAGGTTTTTATGTATATTATTCAACAAGACGAATAAAATTGCAAAGGTATACTTACGTAGCCGACATTATAATCTTATTGTGATTTAATGTTTCTCAAACCTAATAATTATTCCTTTCGTTCGGTACTATGTTTTACTTTGTTTAGTATAGTGAATTAGTAAATTACAGATGAACAAAAATTTCTGTACGGTGCTCAATAATATGGATGCAAAGTTATTCTTCTTAGCTTTTGTTTTACACAGTTGACTCTGTGATCTAAATAGTCACTTGTCGACGAATTAGTAGTACTAAAACAAATGTTAGCATCCTGAGGGAGAAAAGAAATTTGCAAAAAGAGCACACCAGCAAGCGAATCGGCGGCCGTAAAGCGAAGAAACGGCGGCATGACATACAAGTCTGTGTTGGATATTGATTATCAGAGAAGAACGAAAAGAGAGAAATGGAAAGGGGAAGTCCATTCTTCTACTGTCTGTTTTGCGTGACATTCAAATATATCACAAGATTCAAAATTTAAATTTGTTTACATAGCGTCTTCACAATTGTGATGGTATCATGACATACGGCGTCCTCAATATAATAAATTTTAATTTGCAATCGATGCATGCACATTTTTAACATGGCGATATTTCATTTGCATTACAATCGCTGCTTCCAAATAGTTGAATAACTCAAAAATCTATCTCTAACAACCGGACATTTCGACTGCGAAGTCGTCCCTCATTATGTCACGTAAATGGGCCACACATTCAAGTAAGGTCGCAAGGACGTCGTGAGTTCAGCTATTTGAGAGAAATTTTTCGACCAGATGGTTGCAAGAGGCGTCTCTTGGGAGCAGCGGCTCCTGTCTGTCTGGGACAGCTGTATTATTGCTGCTGCTGTTGTTGAAGCTGATTGTTTTGTTAGAAGTGGTCACTTATAATGTTGCGGATGCTAATTAAGGGTACCAGTCTTTGTGGTTGAGGAATTTAAACGAATACAAAGATGAAAATGCTAGGCATTTCAGAATGCTAAAGTGTAGGGATAAAACTTGCAACTTTGATTTGATGTTAAAATACACATTCGGTATTTTCATATCAATGACTCGAGACCTGAGAAGTGGTGTCATTCTCGTAGTATTTGTTGCTTCAAAAGACTAAAAAAAAAGATGCCAATCACTATACATAGACGACTAATCTAATCTTATGCTCGATAGTAAAAACTGACGGCTAAAGTGCAACTTACGTGAGAATGTGAGTCATAGTATTTTACTCAATGGATACGATTATATTATATTAATGGCACACTAGTGAGTGCAGATATTAGAAACTCGCAACGAAGGCGTTGAAATTTTTCTTTACGTAAGAAGCAAAGATAAACTTGGAGATTTCATTAATCTTCAAATGAAAATCGGTGTTTGTATTATACATCATGAGAGTAATACGGACAAACCCGGCTTTGTGTGGGATATTAACTTGGAAATTACTGCTACAATAGCAACGTCTCTCCATCTCACATGTGCGAGACATGAACGAGTCAATAACCATGGCACTGATGCAGTAACTTGGCTGAAATTGTGCTAAATGTCGGTACTTGAACAGCTTCATGCTCAAATACTTTTGCTATTTGGTTTATACGCTGCTTGAACACAGAGGAAAGATGAAATACGATACCAGGTACGCTCAATGTTTTTAATTCCACGGAAAAATGATGTGAATGCGCAGCGATGAAGACCTGCGTGACGATGTTGTGGTGAATATATTTTGTTTCATGGAAAAATATCTTCTGCATAGCATCAGTGTAAGCCAGTGGCTTTAGCAGGAAATTAACGAGAAGATGTATTTTTTCTGTTCCATTATACTTCAAAAATTTTCTATTCAATATTCTTTTTTCTTTCTTACGATGCAAAATTAGTCTATTTAGAAATATCGTGTGTTCATTATATCTTGCTCCACCTCGGAGAGAAGTAAATAGAAATACATGACGTAAAGTTCTATATGCTGAGAAAAGTTAGTTAAACATCCCTATTGAATTTATTTTTTGCATACTGCTTCTCAAGCTACACTGTGTCCTCAAGGATACTAAGGTGCAGAGAGACTGAACGTTCAGTCTTGTTAAGCATTAATCTTTTACGTGCTTATGTCGTAATGAACTGTAAGAAGCTGTAAGCTGTAATTGTAAGAAATGTAAAAAGGGAAAACGGAGCGTTAACTAAAATTAAGAATAATTCAAAAACGTTGTATATAATGTTTGTTAAAAAAATGACATAAACGCATTTTCCAGAAGCCAAATGTTGTAAAATTATGGACCATTTATCCGAAGACTGAAAGAATATGGGTAGATTAAGTTTTGTCTTGGCCTTGCATGATGTGATACTGTCTCACACCTCTCCCTCAGACTTGATGGAATAAAATGCATGAAAAATGACCTGTAGCCTAAGAGTCAGGAATGAACCAGCTTGTGGACGGCACTACTTCAGGGAACCTGGTTTGTGTAGGTAATGTCATCCAGAAGGATCAAATTACAAGTCTCAAATTGGACGTCGGTGAATGATGACCGATGATGTAGAGACGGTGTGTAGGTGTCCGTATAGTTTCCAAGTGTGAGGTAGAACTGTCTATGTATAGCGTGCAGTCTTGATTGTTTGTTAAATGTCTCGTCCACTTTTTTGAAACTTTTTGGTGTCTTTAGTTTCTTGATGAAAATTTATATTTTACCTTCTATTCATGCTGTGTTGCATGGAAATGGCTAACTACATTAGTGAATTGAGAATTTCGCATCAAATTTGCATCAAACTAGAACGAAATTCAGTTTATGAGCACCTTAGTGTGTTGAGATATGTCTAATTTTTTAGAATAAACTTTAGCTTTGGTCTTATTTCTGTAAGAGGATTTTTCGTCTTGAGAACAAGTTTTGCTCATCTTTGCAACGTGAACATTTCTCTGTCGCCATGAGGTAGTTTCCTCAATGGAGTGCCCTGCGAGCTTCCTGTTTTAAATATTTTCTATAGTTTCTGAGTCGCGTCGGCTTTAATTGCATCTACATGAGATTTTACTGGCAATGAACATCTAATGGGTACTGATTCAAGTCATCTATGAGTTCAGATATATGTTAGTCAAGTTAAAGACACGCTTAAGTCAAGTCGTTGTTAGGTGGACCAATAAAAATGCCAGGTTTATGTAATCAGTATATCGGTGTTTGTGGCACGCGAAAGCCAAAATCAACCCAAGAAATTTCCAATCACACGAATTGAAAACGGTTCGCCGTAATTTATTGACGTGCCCGAGCGAAGTAACCTCATTATTTTGAAATTATTTTTGCTTCATTAGGAAGTGTATTCTACTTTTAGTTGTATAAATTAGATTGAAATGTTGTAAAAAAATTGGTCATAAGTCCCCGACGGGCTCTTGCGACATTTCTTTTAAAGCGTCTTTAGGAGCCTGCCTGCTCCGCTCTCTCGGTGGCCTCCTCCATCGCGCGAACAAATTGTGCCGAGGAAGTTACTTCCGTCGGGAAGTCAACAAAGTAAAAAAAAATCCAGAGGATGGAGCCTGGGCCTTCGGTAGCTATTTCTAAAGCCGTAAAATTCGCCAACGGTTGCCAGTGCAAAAAGTGATGTTAGGCTTTATGGAGGCGTTCATCGCTTATCACTCGGATACGAATTGAATTTTAGTTTTACATGAATGAACATGTATTGTGTGTCAGGGTTCTGCCTTATGCATTTTTAGTCTTGAACGTTTTGTCTACTGCCTCGTGGTCTGCACCTCAGGCTCACTTATTTTAGAATTGTATGCGATACACCCTGGCACTTCCCTCATTTCGGTTGGTTAGTAAGGCTCTTGAGGAAATGTTTTGAGTGTGGTTCTTAAAAAGGACGCAATTTTGTTTTCAGGGAGGCCATAAAATATATACCATGTATGTCAGTACAAAAAAGCATCTCTATCGTGAAATTAAAAACATTACGAAGAGGACCAGTGTCCCATTGAACTTTCATATCAATTACTTGTAACTTTCTTCGAGGCCTTGAGAACCACTTTCCTAGCATTAGTGGTTAGTGGGAATTAATCACCAGGAACGTCAGAGCCCATTGTTAAAGCTTGCCTTCAATATTAACTCAGCGAATCACAACAGGCAGTCGCTGATCTCTAAGAAGCACAACGGGGAGCATCCATCGACACACTGCTGCTGCTTTACAGCTCAAGCGGCCGCTATGCCTTATGCATCCGAAATCGACCTTGTTGTTCCTGGGCACTGGTAAACTTCCTGTATTATTTAGGTAGTCGAGCTGAATAACGGCTTGGCAGTTGGGGCTGTGAAGCAGGTATATGAGGATCTCTGTGAAGAGTTTATCGGAGGGCACTGAAAGAAAATATTATGTGCGTTTGGTATGAAAACTCGAAGCTTACTCTTTAGTGCCAGGTGATCGGATAGTGCGTTACGTACATGCGATAAATATGTATCCTGATCTCAACCTTGGAATTTTGGGTTCGATGGAGTTCGATTTCGAAATTTTTTGGGACTTTGCTACTCTAGTTCCATCTCTTTCTAAGAGATGGCGTGTACTCGAATGAGGTCAGTATGATACATTGATTAATGTTGTCATACCCGTTGGTGCTAATAATTGGTGTTTTGAACGTACGATGAATGACACATCGATGCAGTGCAGCAACAAAAATATCTATATCATTATTCCTGAAGATCTCGATCATGACGAGTTAAAAAGTCAAATGCGAGCAGCATTCTTGGTTTTATTGCACGAAACTTCGAATATAAGTCGAAGAACATCGTATTGCTCTAGAAAGTGCGAGTTCGGCCACATCTAGAATATGCAGTGTAACTCGGGTCTCCCACCCTACGAAAAAACAGTTACGAAATGGAAAAATTCAGCGTAAAGTAAAGAAAATGATTCCTGAACTCCGCAATCTCAGCTACGAAAGGAGTTTTCTGCAGCTTGAATTTATCACCGTAGAACAAAGAAGAGTGCGAGGACAGCTCATCGAAATCCATCAATATCTCAACGGTTTTAACAATGTTACCTTGGAATAGCTTTTCGATAGACGATAACGTGCGAACCAGAAATAACGGCCTGGGACTAATAAGAAGAAAATTCACATCCCAGGCTCTAAACTTATTTCTAGCCAAGATTTCTAGAACCTGAAACCAAGCACCAAAAATATCGTTTCTGGTGGCACTGTAAACGTATTCAAAAATCATTTCGATAAATATTGTACAAGGAACTCCAGAGTTCTATAAAGTACTGATTTCATATCCTTCTTAACTCATGGGGCCTGTACATAATTGCGGTGAATGTGCATAACTAAAATGTCTGTGTGTGGTTGAGGTGCATGTGCGTGATTGATACTTTTACGTTAGACAGCATGGGACGTCGGTAGCAACCCAAGAATGAACCAAACGTCTCGTTCCTTTTGCCATACTATATTTTATTATATAACCTCTTTCCTTACTGTTCTTACCCTCCCACCTTTTATGTTTACGTTGTTAGCTTAACTTTCGTACTCCATTATTGTTTTGTATTTCAGTTATGTAATCTATTTTGTTGTTGTACGTTCTAAGTACACTACACGTGTGCGTAACACGAAATTGTTCCATCCAGCATATATTCGCATTGATGTTCTTGTATGTTCACAGAAGTAAGTTTTTTTAATTCTCTCATGCATTACTCTTTTTAAAATCAACTTTTTTGTTGTGGACTACGGTAACTCGATGACCTCTTGCATATTATATTCATTTGCCGTCATATTTTGAGCCGTACTCTTCATGTGATTGTATCCAGCCAACTAACATACTATGGATATAATTTCCACTTGATTTTAAGCCACTCGCACCATAATACAGCACTTTTTATATATTTTTATATGTGGTCATCAAATTTTGAGCCACATACTCCATGTCATCGTTTTCTACAAATCTTCCTAGTTACCATCAGATCTTATGGCTGATTTGTCTTTGGTTAAGTGGTGGCTTACGTGAAGTCTCTATTTGAGAATTAATTTTCACCACCCTGTGGTCATGTTATTTCATGTTTTATATATTTGTATTCGTCGGTAGATACTACGACGGACAAATAACATATTCGAGTTGGTGACATCTGAGGAAGCCAAGGAGTACCACCACAAGCAGAGGGAAAAATGCTACCGGCGTGGTTCCCTCGCCCTCATGCCGGAGGAGGAGGAGGAGGAAGAAGAGGACGCCAAGGGCCTGACTCTCAAAGGTATTGGCCATAGTTCTGGAGCGTAGATTTTCTCTAGTTTGTAGGAATCCTCTAGTTCATAGGTTTCCTCTAGTTCATAGGTTTCTTCTAGTTTGTAAATTTTCACTAGTTCGTGCGTGTTGTCTACATAGTTCGTAGGGTTTTAAAGCTTGAGGCTCAAGAGCTTGAGGTTCCAGAAATTGGGGTTTCAGGACTTATGGTTGGCAGCAATCTTTGTCATTGAGTGCGCGCATTGTCTCTGGTCGATCGGGTCGCTAATATTTCCAGTCACCGCACTCGGCTTGGGCTCCAGCTCTTATCATTAAAGCTGAGTTTGGTTATTCAGGTCCTGGAATCGGCTTTGGTCTAGGTCGTAGGAGGGCTTTTATTTAATATTGTGTTTAAAATTGGTCTCGGCGAGACTAATATCAGCGAGAGAAACAATTCAATCAAATATATCCATCGGTTGATTTCAATACATCTGTAAACATTATTTAACTCCTTAGACAACATGAATATTTTTCAACAACCTAGATAGTGTAATAAAAATTCGTTTATTATTTAAAGAGCTAATTTTAAAATAAATTTATGACGTCTTAAGAATATAAAGAAGTAAAAGTTAGTAAATTTTTATTAATACAGTTTGTGAAACAATGAGGTAATAATTAATATAACAGGTTATCACCCTCGGTACATTACGTGTGAAAAATTCGTTTTTTTCGTTTTGAACCCACAGCTTTGTGATCCGTCAGAACATCAGACATACTGCTAGTCAGAAGGATTTGAAGCCGAGTCTTACTCGAATATGACAATTATGTTCGCTTCTTAAAGAAATACTGATGTTTACACTAGTAAATAATATTATACTTCGTTGGGATGACAAGCACTTGATTCTTTATTATTGTACAAACAATTTGTCTTGTTAAAATTATGTAACATTGTATAACAATAAGCAAACTTAAATGAGCTGAATCAGTTTCTGCTCTGAGCGCCAGCAAACCGACTCTGTGTTTGTGTCGAAGTATCGATTTGTTTGTTATGAATTGCTATTTATTACATAAGGAGCTTCTTTTTTAGTGGAACACATTGCAGCATGTGTAATTTAATTAAAACTGTGATCTCACTCTGCAGGACAAATGATCTTCATGGAAGACTGGAAGATGATTTTGTTCTTATGCACGCCGGTGATGCCTGATCTCGATTCCATGATCTACACAGGACTGTACATCAATGATCTTTCCATGCACGATTTTTCCAGGTATATTCTGATTTTTTTGTAAATAAATTGCGCATTTTTATGTGGGTATTTTTTCATTTATATTTGTTATTGTATTTTATATGTTTATTCATGTCGGAGTCTTTATTTTGCCTCATAGATAAAATCCTACAGATCATGGCGTCATTTCCAGGATTTCAAGATTACTGTTTTAATTTTTGCTTTATTAATGATATGCGAAGCCCTTTGAATTAGAATACGCATATTATCTGCCGTTTATTAATGTGTCTTGTTAGTCCAGTCGTCGCACAGTTCTGTTAAAACGCTATTTTGGGAGGTCTGACTTCCGATTTGAGTAATCATCGCTGTGTAATGCTCTCTAATCGAACGAGATGGGTCATAACTTTTTACTCCTAATTTAGAAAATTAAATCATCTGCTCCAGCTTTTTTTCCCATTAAAGAACAAGTAAAAACTGCCGTGTTCTCTGACACATGTTTATTCTTTCATTAAGTTATTTAACTCATTCGACCTTTTAGGAGTGACTTGTGAAAGCATACGAGAACGGCATGTGACTTGGGTATCGACCCAAGAATGGAACCAAACGGCTCGTTTCTATTGCCTAATTCTATTCTAATAGGAATGTGAATATAAATATCAATTGGTCGCTGGAGCAAGGCATTTGCAGAATCTGAACAAAATGGAAGCTTCTTGTTTATAAATTCATGTGTGAATATCTAATTAATTAATCACAGTTTATTTACCCAGTGCATTTTCATTTCCAGCAATCGACGACACCGCTGTATGTCTCACCTTGTTGGTAGACTTTCATAATAATATTTTTGGACGGCAGAATATCTGGGAAAACCAGTAAATGTTCAGGGTAGAGGAAAATTGAATGGTATTTGTGAGCGTGAACGTCGGCTGGTGTAAATTTGTATGTACTGCAAAATACTCTGTCGAAAACACAATATTCTGCTCGAACCAAATAAGCAAAAAAAATAGGAAAGATGTATCTGCTTCCTATGAAATTTTAAATTTAATATTTAATTACAAGTTTAACTGATTAAATTAATTTAATGTTTTATTTAAAATTGTGGATGAGCAGGCTCGAACTTGAGATTAGGAATAATATTCTGGAAGTTGAAGACTGATGTACGTAGCAAAATAAAACAGAAGTAGAATGCAGCAGCGCTAATCGGCAAGATGTATTTGAAACTTGTAGTAATGGATCATTAACTAACATTGTTCAGCAGTGGTTCATGAGGTTCGTAATTTTGTGAAATAAAAGTTATCTGCTGGCGTGAAGAATTGGTTTCCGATAGAAATTCTTACGCAAATAATTGATGGCAGAATAATGGAAAACCAAAAGTACGAGTATTATTCTTACTGCTTTACCATAGCTTTGCACTTACTATAATTATGCACTTTTAAAATCGTTACGAACTTGACGTTGAAGAAGACATGAAGCATAAATGTTCGTGTAACGGAAGAACGATTGTTTTTTCAAGGGACCTGATGCTGGCTGGCACTCAGCAGTCTGTTGAGTTGAAACTGGCGCTCGACCAAGAGCAGCTCAAGAGCAAGAAGCTTGAGGTGTCAATGAAGAAACTGGACGAAGAAATGAAGCGAACTGACGAGTTGCTTTATCAGATGATCCCTAAGCAGGTGAGTTTTGTCATGGGAAGACGCCCAAGGAGCTCTATTTCGGTTGCGTTCCAAGCCAGTCATGTTAAAGATGACTGGCGCCGTCGTCAGAGACCAAGTCATTTGGAAGTTGTCTGTCATTAGAAAACTCTGTTTCTCAATGAATAGATATAAAGTTTTCAGGTAATCGATATTGACTTGAGTATCTTTAAAGATTTATGGTTAACGGTTTCTGTATACTTTTATTCTGCATAGAAATAACTTCTATTTGAAGACAGAATTCTGGATATCACTTCGGAAATTTTTAAAAATTATTCATTAGGGAAAAATTTATGCACGGAAGGGTTTTTTCATACGTCAAATAACCGGTCTCCATGCCATGTTTAGAAGTAGGTGAATTAAAAAATAATATATCGGTCTGTAATTCAACTGCTACTTCAGACAAGGTAAGCCCTTCCTTAAAAATATGTTCTAATTAAAAGTATCAATATGATGTCAGGATATATTTGTCATGTAACTTATCTTATGATACTTCTTATATTTTAGGTGGCAGATCGACTACGTAAAGGAGAAAACCCTGTCGAGACATGTGAGGTAAGTGCTTTTGTATCTGACCTACTTCGATACACAAATGTGCTGCCTTAAGAGTAGCTTTTATGCGTCAGTTAAGTTAATTGTATCCGAAGAATTTGTTGGATATACTTAATGCATTGATGGGAAACTATTTTATTTAACTGGCATTAAAACTCAGTCTTGGATATTAAATTTTACTTGATATGTAAACTTTGACTATGCGTTTAGTTACTGAATTTTATGAATGACATTTGGAAATCAGTACGAAAAGTATTTCAGTGTAACAAAAAGTAGCAGGTTTTTTATTTATTTACGATCCTTATAAATATTTGATATCTATCCCAATTCTAACGACTGCAGTGGTCAGACTCCAGCTTTAGCCTTTGGACTTAGGGACGAAACTGTTTAACACAGTTGTAGGTTAGATTTGGTTACGATACAGTTTGATGCTGTTATACGCTATATTTGATTGCAACACTGTTCCAGATATTAGATATGGCAGCGATATGGTCATACGTTTCACATACTCACATTACTGTTTGACTGTTAGCTAAATCACGTTAATCTCACAGACGTTTGACCTGGTCACGATCCTGTTCTCTGACGTCGTCACGTTTACGGAGATCTGCTCACGCATCACGCCCATGCAAGTCGTGTCAATGCTCAACGCAATGTACTCCATTTTTGACAACCTCACAGAGAAACACTCCGTGTACAAGGTAACTTTTTACTGTAGCTATCGCAGCCAGGGCTCTTGTGCCTCTTTGTCCTAGGGCTTGAATTTCACATCTCGGCTGCCCTAACTGTACACAGTGAAGCTCAAAGGTGGTGATATTCATTTTATACATGGGAATATTTATTTTATGCATTCCAATGTCTATTTTATACTTGGCGATGTTTATTCTAAACCTGGCAATGTTTGTGTTTTAATAGATAATGCACAGTATATTTTACACTTGGATACGTATGTTCCATATACGTTTGTAACATATGCATTGTATTATATACTATGCTTGTCTGTGTTTACATTCTACGTCTGACAGTAATTATTTTATACTTAGCGATATTTGTCCTCTTTTTACCTTGATTCTTTTTTTTTATCTTACTTGTGAAGTTTCTAAGAATCAAACAATTAGCACCATGACTTGAATTAATGTGCAGTCAGAAGTGATTGAATATAATTCACATTTCTTTCATGCAAAGGTACATGGAAATGTCTTGCTTATGTGCTGAATTAAAAAAAAAAGTAATAGTATTAAAAAAAATACATTCTACTTTAAACTTTCTTTAGAATTTTTTGCTCGAGGAAAATTTTTGAATTAGAACGATAAAAAACTGAACCAAAGTAAAAATAGAAATTAAATAGGCTAAAGGAGAATGATTGAAAAACGGTAAAAATTATAGCGGCGCTAATTAATATAACACTACAATAAGTCCATACTTCCTAAGTAGTTGCGAAAGAAAAGAAAAATTTTGAGTTGCAAGGTGTCAGATCAGATGGCTTTATCATTCATAAGTATTTCAATAATAAATTTGTACGCTGTACTGTACTGGCAAGACTGCCACCACATTACGAGTACATAGGACAGCCACAGAGTAGGTGAAATGCACCAGTACAATGAACAGTATCGACTACCATTGCTCCTATGAACCATGCAGTTGTTTTGCTCTAGGATTACTATAAGTGGCAGTGCTTGTGATAGCAGTGCTTCTGTAGCATTTTACATGCAAGTTGTGATAGTGTTAAGTTCAGCCGTCCGCTTCATTGATGAGCTTTTTTTAGTTTAGACCAGTGTTTTTGTCGAGCATTTTTTTCCGTTACGAGCTTATAAAACTTTTTCCCCAGATCACGGCATCGAATTGTCATTCTGTTACCCATGGTGGATTTTTAAATGAGATTTTTAACGTTTAGCTTGACGTAGTCTTGATAATTTGTCGATAAACAGCAATAGACTAAAAAATGTGTTCAATGATGGTTTCTATATTCTAGGGTAGGTAATTTACCCATTACTCATCGTGAATTTTCAAATTATCTTCAAATGACCTTTTGTTGATGGTCTGCATATGACCTTGATTGAGGGTGCTTCACGTTTTCATTATGAATTTTCAAACATTTTTTCTAAAGAATTTTCAACCCTCCTCTCTCTGCCAATTGAAAGGGAATATGAAAATTGTACTAGAGGAGGTTGCTAACATTGCCTGGGATTGGGATGTGCTGCTCAGGTGGAGACAATTGGTGATGCGTACATGGTGGTGGGTGGAGCACCAGAAAGGCAGAGCGCTCACGGGCAGCTGGTGTGTGATATGGCACTCGACATGGTCGAGGCGATCACTGACCTCAAGGATCCTAGTACTGGTCAGTGAGGCGTAGATAGATGTCGATTAGTTCTGAATATTATGGCTGTCATTGATCTCAAGGATCACACTACTGTGATTTTCTATTTAAGGACTTGTGTATTTAGGGAACTAATACTAGGAACAAGTTTAAAAAAATAATTTTAAACCTATGTATCAACTAGACGCCTATCCGAATGTAATGCGCAATGTTTCTGCAAATTTTTTTCGCCCTCATTTTTCTACTCAAGGCCCTCAATTAAATGAAAGAACTGTTTGGAAAATTGAAACGAGTATGAAGAGTTGTTAACTAAAGCGAATGGTTTCGCACACAAGAAAATTATCGAGTAAAATTGCAGATGTGCACAGTGGCTTTCTGTTTGCCTACTTATTTCTCCTTTCTGCTTTCGTTCTGCTTTCTAGATGAACTGTTTTGAATATAGGCGTTAGTATCGCCCCACCGTTTGTGATCGTGCTGTTGTATATATACCTGTAATTTATCGACTTTGTTCAAGTTTGAAAGGCGACAACGACAGCGAGGATAGAAATTACTTCATTATCAATCTTTACTTTTTTCCAGGCAACCACTTGCGCATCCGTGTCGGGGTGCACTCAGGGATGGTTGTAGCAGGAGTCGTGGGGATGAAGATGCCTAGGTATTGTCTCTTCGGTGATGCCGTCAATACAGGTTGGTAGTTGTAGACCACTTCAGTTTGTGATCTTTAGTGATGAGCGAGTAATTAGAGAATAATTATTGTTCTGAGAATAAAGAGTCAGTGGTGGCTAGAGAATTAATGAATGAAACTTAGTGTATAGGGGAAAGGAAACCCGTGTTTGATTGGAGCTAGTGATGAAATTATGATTATCAATGATTCTTGAATAATTATAAACAATCTTCAGGAAGAAAACTCTTAGCTTAAGAATGAAATTAGATATTAAAAAAATTTAGTCAATAGTTTAGAAACTACCAGTGGTTAGGGGATCACCAGGCAGTTGTTATGAAATGAGCATAACGAGTCAAATAAACGGAAAAAGGCGGACTGCTTTCCGAGGAGTGACAAGCAGCGGTAGGGAAATTGTAACAAGGTCGTCATGAAGGGTAGGTTTTTTATTGGCAGTACTAATAACAGAAAGCTTTCACCGCTTCACTCCAGCCTGTTATCAGTGCTTCATTCCAGCCTGTTATCAGTGCTTCACTCCAGCCTGTTATCAGTGCTTCACTCCAGCCTGTTATCAGTGCTTCACTCCAGCCTGTTATCAGTGCTTCACTCCAGCCTGTTATCAGTGCTTCACTCCAGCCTGTTATCAGTGTTTCAGACTCAGTGAGAGACGTGAACGCACGTGTGCTCTTGGGAAAATAAAATTTAGTGGAGCAAGGAAGTGTTGTGGCTCCTAGTACTGGGTGCGCACTGGAACACTCCAGTAACTGGGAGTGTTTCTTCCCTCACCGGTCACAGAGGTTAACGAATGGTAGTGTTTGTAGTCACATCTACAGCTGCAAGTCTAATTTTGCATCCACTGCGTTCTTGCTATTCTGTGGACGAATATGAAACAGTTTGACCTTTCGAACAAATAACGAACGCCCTTCCTTGTAAATTATCATATTTTTTATGTTCATTAAGTTAGTTTTTCTTACTTCTATCATCTTCAGGTATACAGTTTCATCTATGACCAGTGATTTCAAGTTGCTCTTCCATGGTCTGGTGCACTCCCGTAAAATTTTGTGCATATTAGTCATAACTTTATTGCTAATATTTTTGTAGCTTCTGACTCACTTATTTTGACACTCATTCATGTTTCATTCATTTCTGTCAGCCTCTAGTATGTCTCCTCAGACTTGATAGTGTATAGTTCTTGATAATTTTTGAATCATATATGCATAGAACTTTTCACAACCTTGCAATTTTCTTTTAATAAAATTAATAATTTAAAAATATTTAATAAATTTTCCAGCTTCTCGCATGGAGTCAACGAGCGAGGCAATGAAGATCCACATCTCGCAATCGACAAAGGAGATCCTACCGCCCGGTTACACCACTGAGGTGCGCGGCGAGATCATGGTCAAAGGCAAAGGTGAGCGATTGAAATACGCGACAAGAACATAGTAGTTGTATAAGATAAAACATTTCTTGTCATTTACATGTGTCCAGTGTTTGTTTTTTCTCTGCATTAACCGCTCCACTCGTTTTTATATTTTCCTTCTATAATTATTTATTGGTGTCGAAGTTCTATATTATAGACGTGATAATTTATGCAATTTTGTTCATCGTATTTCCTGTCAATATTGAGTGTGAGCTCACGCTGCTAAGGATTTTACTAATTATAGTCTTGTTTCAATTCTTGCATCTTTAAGTTTCTTTAAAATTTATCTGGTGGTACAAATCTCTTTTCGAGCAGTATTTATCATTCTTCTTACAGACTTCGATTATTTTGCAAAGTTTTCACTCCTATGACTCAGTGCAGTCGTAATATCCATCAATATTTATGAATAATGTAATGACTTCTCTCGTACCTATTAGAGCCCGTTCAGATATCAAGGTAGATATTTCACGGATGTCAGAACCTTATTTATGAAACTCTGTGATACTTTTATGTATTAATAGGACCTTACAAATATTGTAGTGTTCAAATGTAGGATGCTGGGGAAAAGTGGTCAGTGTTGGTGATGACGATAAGAACATAGTGCTGTGTTGTAATTGGTCAGAAGCAACAATTTGTTTAGCTATTGAAATCCAGTTGAGAAGATTCTTGCAGTAGGTTCATTTTTCGTTGTAGGGCACTCTACGAAGTATTGTTAGTTGGAGGGATTTTGACTTAGTAGTTACTACAGAAAAATAGCAAAAGCGTGTTCAAACACGAAAATTCTTATTAAACACAGTGAGTTTTTTTAAACCTTTTCAGGTTTCAGGTTAAACAGTGAGTTTTTTTAAATGTCGAAATTTCTATTAACATTTTTTGGTGAATTTTAAGAGTTTGAATCACCATATTTTCTATCTTCTTTTGTACATCTTCGACAGCGATACCTTAATCTGTGAGACTTTGAATTTAATTACCGATTTTCATGTGTACGTTTCATTTTTTTAAATGAACATAACTTTCCTTGTATCTGCGTTAAGATTCAAAGTTGTCTTCATATTTTCATACCATGCAATTTTTATAATCATCTTTTCTATAAATGACATACAGAAAGTTCCATATTTCAACACCCGTTAATAGCAAAAACATTATTCCACACAAAGTTAACAATTTTTATCGGAGCTAACGACCGGTTCATGTAAACTATAATAACCTTAAGTACAACACGCAGGGAACATGAAAACATACTGGCTGACGACAAAGGACGGCCGCAACAGCATCAAGGGGCAATACAGTCCACCTCAGTTTGCCACTGCTGGTAGCTCGCCACCGTCTACAGTATCTCGCGCGTACTCCCCCGTCACGATGGAGGAAGTGGCACGACTCTCACGTGCTAATACACCTGTTCCTGGTGGTGGTGGTGGAAGTGGGAGCATTGGTGGTGGTACGGGAGGTGCTGCAGCTGCTCCTGGTGGAAGTTCAGGAAGTGAGTTTTTCGAAATTTCTCATTAGCTAAAGTATTTTTTTTAAATTGGGCTATCAGTTTAGATTATACTGACTTTTCTCCTTGGAGTTTGTCCGAGGAATCATGGAACACATCCCAATTAAGTTTTTGGTGAGTATTTTTTCAAATGTTTCTTTTTAAAACCTATAGAATAGAAAAAGTTGTAGAGCTGTTCTTAACTTAGAAGTATTAAGCCTTACTAAAAGGTGATATTAAGTAGTATAGTAAAGTTAAAAAAGGATTTAGTGATTTGTTCACAACAATGCAGTGTACGTTATAACCTTAGTAATTAATTCTGGGCTACTAGATCCATCATACGTGCATCTCAGTTATTGCTCGTATACATACAGCTTTGAGCACTCGTTACCCACTCATTTCTGTGGGTCATCATTTATATTCAGGGTGGCCAAAATTTATGCCTGTCCTAAATTCATTATACCTCTCTTTGTTCAGTGTTAGGGGTATAGTAAACTCTCGTGGGACAATCATCAACAGAACAATAGTTGTGAGAGGAAGAAGAATTCGTTAGATGTTTATGAGAATAATCCACGCCATAAATAAAATTTGGGCCTAATAGCTACAGAAAATTACTTCTTACCTGCGCGTAGATATCAATTTGTAAGTATAACTGCATCACTACGACATATTTTAAACAACATTTTTTCTCTAGTTATGCAAATTTATTTAGAATGTGCTTGTAAGTTTATTCAATTAATCTTCCTTCTCTGTGCTTGTCGTACAGTTATCTGCTCACAGAACTGTTTAATGCCAGTCAAAACTTCGTGTTGGCCTGTAATATTTTTTGTCGTCTTAACCAGCTTTCTGTCGCCTCTCGTTTTAAGGATTTGATTAGAATTTGAAATCGAAGTTCAAGTTTGATATAACTTTTTACTGTTGTATTTACGTTATGAAAATTTCTTTTGATTTATTTTCAAAGAATTCCGAAGAATCTGAAGAAATTTTTCGATAATCTGGGAGATTAATTTATGCAGGGATGGTCGGAAAAGTTCCCTGTTTGCTGCTTCATATTCAAATGAGCTTTGTGTTAGTCAAGTGTGCTAACTGTTCATTGAATAACATTTTGGCTTAATTTGTCTCTTATTATGCTGCATGAAGCTTGATTAATCTTTACAAATGAGCTACTGCAATAATCCTGGCTAGAGAAATACTATTATGATCTATATACAATTGTAATCTGTTTTGAAGTTTGCATTTGATTTTCAACTTCATTTGTCCAAGGCTTGCATGTTAGGACTGATGCTCTAAGCTAAATTGAGGTGTATTTGTGTTGGTTTTTCGTTTAAAATTACCTGTGTTGTACAGGTTATGTATGAGTTCTCCAACCTGTGTGAGTGAGTAGATCAAGTTAGCCATTCAGATGCAGTTTGACCTGCTAGTTATCCGACAGATAACTAAAGCGTGTGTTGCAGTCGAGTAACGTTAGACCGCATGTGTTTCTTGGCATCGTGTATCATCTTTGTTCTGTCAACTAGGACGTGCTTGCCTCTTGCCTCTTCAATTTCTTTACAGAACCTGTCATTTTAATTCTGGAACCCAACGAATGATCTGCTACTTCTTCAGGTAAGACAAAATAGAGAAATATTTTTTATTAAGAACACGTCACCGAGTATCGATATGCTCATTCATGGTTTACATAGGAGTTTGACAAAATAGTATAAACGCCTGTTATAAACAATATTGATTTATTAATGGTGTGACCATATTGTGCTATTACAGTAGCTTCAGTTCTGCATAGAAAAGATTTGTAAAATGTTTGAATAGTTTCTAGTGGAATTTATTTTCCATTATACTTCTGAAACATCATTCCATTACTTCATTGATACATGTGGAAATTTTGCATCTTAGTCGATGCTTCAACACTATCTGCAGTGGTCAAGTTATGTTAAGGGCTAACACTATATTCGGAAGCTACTCAAACAGAGATATGTATTTTTGGGATGAACTATTATCTTGGAATATAAGTGCTTAAGAATAATGTGTTATTCATTATGACTTTATTGTTGAGGATGGTCGAATAATCACCTGTCACCTGCCCTTTGAGGGTAGTAATTGGCCGAGCCAAATATTATGAGATAGCCTCTCAGCCCATCATAAAATCTCGTTGCTAACTCTTGACGGTTTTTAGCCTTGGTCTTTGGCTTTTCTTTATTTTTCATACATAAACTCCGCTGTTTGTGGAAAACAAAAGAAATGACGATTCATCGTACCGAACAACATGCTTGTGGAACCCGCCTCATGCGAGCAAGTTTTCGAGATGACATGTCTAACTTTTGACCCGTAGTAAGACTCGGCTTCTTACATGTTTTTATAATAATTCATCTCCTGTGAAATGAACATGCAAGTTTGATGTTTAGTAACTCTTTTGCTAAAAGGCCATCTTATAGCATTGCACAGCCACGCCTGGTTGTATTTTTCATAGTTTTGTAATTGGGTATTTATTTTCATTGAACAGAGCGGCGTTTCTCTAATGCCAGTTTCGGTACCAACGGAAGCATTGGCCCGGGTGACCACCGGCTTTCCTTGTCTATGAGCACGAACTCGACTCCTGTCCCATCTCCACCGGTGCAGTGCAAAGCAGGATCCAGCATTTCAACGTCCAATTTAACCCCAAATAACTCACTGGAAGAGGGTAAGTCTGGAGTTGACTCCCAAGCGTCCCAGACAGTGGACGTGCCGCATGTTAAATTTTCAACCAGTAGTAAAAATAAAACCCTGAAGGTGATCAAACCAACTGTAGATCGTTCTCCTTCTCGGTCATTCATATCTCCCAATGGTACGAGGATGGTGGAGAGGTCCACGTCCCCTTTCGGAGTAGAACAATATCCAGGAGGCAGAATTCACAGTAACGCTTGCACGATGCTTTGAAAAAAGTTACAATATTTTTAAGTAAATATTTTTCAAGGATATTTACTATTGTTCGTGATGAGATCGAATTAAGTCTTGTTGCCTTGATTAGGTACGTAAGGTTGATGTAGCACGCACGATTGTGCATTATGTGCACTTGCAAGAGTATTTAAACTGTTTTCAGTGTTTACAAATATCTATGTTAATATAAGACTTTAAAGTCACTTGTAAGAATAGGAAAACGACGAGAAGAATTAGCGTATCTGCTTTTGAAGTACGTACATGTCAGTGTGCGTGTAAATGCAGTGTAGAAGTAGTACTGTATTCTAGTCGTCACATAAATGTCTCACATGTGAACTTTTATAGTCAGCAAGATGTTTGGCTCGAGTATTTTAAAAGGAGGCTAGTCATCAGTTCGTATAGATCTTTTTATAATATAGAATTATAGATGGATGGATGGGTGGATGAATTCAAACGGAGCACTCGATTATCTTATGAAATACTTGATTACAAAATCAAACCATGCTCAGTATCAACGAGTACCGTAAGCATTAAATTATTTATCTAAACGGAAACCCCAGAAATTATTCTTGATAATTTAAATACTTGTTGCAGTAATTTGAATCGCCGTACGGTGCTTGTTGGGTGCAATCGTAGATGAAGGAAGGGACGGGGCTCTATTTTAAATCACTAAATTTTTGTAAAATTTTGGGTTGAATTAGCTTTGATCAAATTGTCATACAACGATTCTAACGAGACCTCGTTGATTGGATCTTCTCCTCAGGGTTTTCTCGGGCGCGAACACGTACTGAGTAGCATTAAAATTCTTGAGACTGCTAGAACAAATGATATACGACGTAACTGCTGTACTCAAAACAAGAACGCATAAAGTAGCAGGTAGGGACTGTAAACAATAATTAAAAATATATATGTAATATACTTGTATGTAAATGTCCCAACATAATGATAAATAAAAATGAATAGCAATCAGACCATAATAATGAAGTCTTTAAAGCTATATTTTATATGATAAGAGGAAGTACCAAAGAAAGATATAATTGTAACATTGCCGTAGAGTTTGATTTTCCCTGTAGACAGTATTTGCGTAACCAGTTAGAATTCCATAAAACTGATATTTACGTCCTCAACGACTCTGAATCTAAGTTCTACCATCAATTTTTAAGAAATTCTGAACGATACCAAACTTGAATTCTGAACGATACCTTGGCAGCTTAGTTTACTGCGACAGTACAATGTACGTAAAAAATAACATACACAAGGCATTCAGTCCTCCAATACAGAGCCAGCAGCTGATAACCGGCAAGGGCAAGTCAAATTCAAAATAAATGAATACTTACGCTGGAAAGTACATATGTTCCGCGATTTGGCCATCGAGTCAATGTGATGACGCGCCAGTGATGGGCAAAACGTACTATTTAGATTATAATAATTATACCTCAGAATATTCACGGCATTCGCTCAACCGTCTTAATAGCATGAAACTCGAGAATCTTTCTGCCCGAAAATACCCTGAGGGACAAACCTTTCAAGGTTGGATAAAACGTACAAAGCTTTGTTCAAGTCGATCTAAAGGCATCTGATTGTAGGAGCTCTGCATACTTTAGATTAAAGTAGAGACAGTGAATGCAAGAGAAGAAAAAAGTAACTTGCTATCCTTTATCAAAGACTGTCTACCATGAGACCTATCGCTAAAGTCGTCGAGGTCACGAGAGGGAAAAAGCCGCCCTCGAATGGCGCTTTGAGTGATGTGAAAATTACAGAACAGTGAAAGAAACTCTAGTCTACTCTAAAATTTATTTGCTCAAGTTACCTTAGAGAAGTCTTTAACTAGAATTTAAAGTTCGATTAAATACTTTACGTATCATTGCAGTACAATAAAGAAAAGTAATCACAATTGACAGAATATCTTCGTTCCCCAAAGGCAATTATTGCGTGAAATACTACTACATATGTATTCTATTTAACATAAGCGCAAAAAAGTTACACTTCAATCGACCAGTAGCGCAAAAATTTCATACAAACTGAAGCACTTGAAACTTCGGAAACTGAAGTCCTGATTATTGTGTACACAGAAACTGGTGACAAGATTCATCCATATGTTGGTAGACTGTAATTAGAAAATATCTAGGGAACGATGTACACGACCGGAATTTAGAGCAAGAACGCTGGATATGACTTGAATTAGTTAACCGTTAGTACTAGTACTGGCGTCTGTTTTCCGCAATGCTCATAACACTCCATAGGATAGAATGGTTTAGAACCAACACTAAGTACGATTAACTAGAGAATACGAAAAGTATAATTCGCAGAGATACAGATCTTGATTAGTTTCTACATTTAGTCTGGTTTAAATTTTTATTTAGGTCAAATTTGGCATGCTACTAGTTTCTTGAAAACGATAGTTTAGTAATTTGGTTGTTTTTTCAAAATAAAATGCGCTGAGCGACTATCAGCCAAAAATATTTGATCTAGTGGACCATATTATTCCTAACTGGCGTCAAAGATTTATTAAAAGATTAACTACAAAAACACTTTTTGGTTATAAGATATGAAAAATGCAAAAGAGTATTGTAGATACCAAAAATACAACTAAAAAAAATAATATACCAGCTTATGAAGAAGCAATTTAAGCAATTGTATCATGGAAACCATTGTAATTCGTTATCGGAGGAAGTCATAGTATCAGTACTGAAAGTATAGTTGGATAGATATTTCCCATAGTAATATCCCTGATAAACAAATTTAAAGTTTATACTTCAATTCTACAATGCAGGGTAGACACAACTATGCCCTTGGTTAGTCGCAGATCTAATGGATGCAGCGGATAAATTCCCGTTTACTCTGAAACATCCTATGGCCGCGTTATCACCCTCCAAATTGAAGCAGACAATCAGTAGTGTCTCCTGTCGGCACGTGCAGTTATGGCATCAGTAGTGTGTGAATTCCCATTTCTATAGAAAAAGCATACAGTATTGTAGAAAAAATGTATATTGTTTAGCTGATGTACCTGAAAATCATCATTTCCATATACTGTCTTTCTGGTGTGGCCCTCTGGATTTTTGGCAATTATCTTGTGATTCGCCAGTATTTGTTTACATTTCCAACATATTCGTGCTCCATGCATGCTTATATACCCAATTATTAGGAAACTTGTTTTAAAATTTTTATACCCTTCCAAATTTTTCGGTCAATGTCTCAGAATGTCCTGAAACTTGGTATACAGTTCAGACCATTAATATCAGGTTACCCCATAAGTTCTATCCGAATTTCCATTCATGAGGCACCCACTTTTCAAGTTTAGGAACTTTTCCAAGTTTTTGAAGATGAACAGTTGTATGGTTTGAACTGAGAACCACTGCCAATTCTTCAGCTGATAAAGCAGGATTTTCTTCAACGGCTGATTCAAGCTTTTCATCAAACTCAACTGGACGTTATCTTCAAGGGTGAAATCTCCAGCTCTGAATTTCGCAAACCATCTTCCGTAACTTCTTTCTTTCACACATTTCTCTCCATAAACTGATTGAATGTTTCTAGCCACTTTAGCTGCTGAGTTTCCTTTCTTGAACACGTGAAGCATTATGTAACTCAAATGATTCTTGAGTACTTCCATGTTACCAGGGTTTTAATCCAACAAAATTTAATTTTATTGTTCTGAAATGAAATTTGATCAGTTTAAATGCATCTAAACATAAAAACAATGTTCAGCTCCATTAGACATTACAGGGTGTCTCAAAAAAATGTACTCACCCTTTAACCGTTGCTAACATGCTGTCTTCTTTGTGTTGCAGGTGTGAGGTTCGAACCTTTGCGAACATGATTCTTCAATCACATTTAATCATGTTCGCAAAGGTTCGAACCTCACACCTGCAACACAAAGAAGACAGCATGTTAGCAACGGTTAAAGGGTGAGTACATTTTTTTTGAGACACCCTGTATAAAATACTCTTTAAATTTGGTTCAATTTATAAAAAAGTAAAATTCGGACAGAACTTATGGGATGACTTGATATATTGAACAAAAAATGACTCTTTTCAAGTTAATTATTCTGCAGTCGTATTTAAAATTTCGACTATTTTGGTCAATGTCCCCGAATGTCCTGAAATTTGGTGTGTCATTCAGGAAACGTTCATGGTAACAAACAATGGCTGCAAATCGTTCTGCAGTTTTAAAATTCATCATTTCCATTTACTCTTTCTGGTGAAGCGCTCTGAATTTTCAACAATTATTCTGCAATTCTTCGGTTTTTGTTTGCATTTAAACATACTCGTGCTCCATGCATGCCAAAATACCTAATTATTAGGAAAGTTATTGATTTTATTTTTTTTCGATTTCTTTAAAAAAAAATATACGGTATCCCTTTACGAAATTTTTCGAGCTTCTCGGTTAATGACTCAAAATGTCCTGAAACTTGTTATACAATTCAGGCAACGATTATAAGGAACAAAAAATGACTGTGTAAATTGTTCCTATGTCATCTAAAAATCATTTCTATCTACTCTTTTGCTGGTGAGGAGCTCTGAGTTTTTGGTAATCATTCTACGATTCTTCAGTATTTGTTTGCGTTTCAACATATTCGTGCTCCACGCGTACTTAAATACCCACTTATTAGAAAAATTGATTTCAAATTTTTTAGAATTCTGTGAAAACGGCAGAGGGTATCCCCTGACGAAATTTTTCGAATTTTTCGATCAATGTCTCGGAATGTCTTGAAACTTGGCGCACAGTTCAGGCAACGACAATAGGCAACAAAAAATTGTTTGTGTGAAATATTCCGTTTTCCTATCTAGAAATCCTTTCCATCTACTCATTTTGTATGATGTATGATGCGCAATTTTTGACAATTATTCTACGAGCGATGAGTATTCGTTTGTGTTTTCAACATTCAGGCTCCATGCATGCTAGACACTCAACTATTTGGAAAGTTGTCGATTTTATTTGAGATTTTTGTAAAAAATGCATAGGGTATCTCCTGACGAAATTGTTCGAGTTCATCGGTCGATGTCTCAGAATGTCTTAAAACTTGGTGCACAGTTCAGACATTGATCATAGGCAACAAAAAACGACTCTATTCGTGTGAATTGTACCGTTGTCATACATAGAAATCATTTCCATCTACTCACTTTGTGTGATGTCCTGCATTTTTGGCAATTATTTTACGATTGTTGAGTATTTGTTTGCATTTCAACATATTCGTACTTCATACATGCTTAAATATCAAAGTATTAGGAAATTTGATATTAATTTTTTTCGTTTTCTGTAAGAAATGCACAGAGCAATTTTGTTAGTTTTTTATGGTTAAGGTCTGAGAATGTCCTGAGACTTGGAACACAATTCAGGAAACGTTTATTGGGAACAAAAAATGACTGTTCGTGTAAATTGCTCTGGTCGTATTTAAAATTAATCATTTCCATCTACTCTCTTTCTGGTGAGGCACTTCTGAATTTCTGGTAATTATTCTGCGATTCTTCAGAATTTGTCTACGGTTTCAACATATTCGTGCTCCATGCGTGCTTAAATACCTAAATATTAGAAAAGTTGTTGATCTCAAATTTATTCGATTACCGTAACAAATGCGAAAAGTATCCCCTTTCGAAATTTACGAGTTTTGTCGAGACGGTTACACGGGAGTTAGTTGCTAACTACAACTTGGAAGCAACAGGTGCCAGGTCATTAAAGTTCTGTACATGAGGGATATTGGGTTTCACTTTAGCCCTATATTCTAAATGTTTCGTTTTAAAGTTGGGCATAAAAAGGTGTAAGTATAAAGGGTAATTTACGCAGTGTTTCGTTCCGCGGAAAAATAACATCGGCGTTAAGTTCATTTAGCCTTTACAGCCTGTCCTCAAATGAGGACAGCCAGCGTTAACGGGTTAAGAGTGAGAAGTCATCGGAGAGCTTACATAGACGTTCATACTTTTTCCCAATAAAGCTTATTTTTTGGGTAAGATAACTCACTTTTTTAGGTTTTAATATATTAAAACCTAAAAAAGTAGGTTATTTATTCGCTGCACCCTGAATAGTCGTGAAAGCATGACAGTATCGGTTTTGGAGATTTGTGGGTACAAGCTTCTTCATCGAGTTCAAACGAGGAACTTGGCAGCGCGATTGTCAGGATTTCATCTCTTACTTCAATGTAAGCTAAGAAGCGTTCGAATATAATTATTGATCAGATTTACGAGAATACCAGTATGTGGCTAATTTCGGGTGAGAATCATTCAATACGAAATACGATATTGTACTAGATTGAAAACAATCCGTACAGGATATCCATTGTATTCAATTTTCGACGACGGGGCATTAAAGCGTGAATGATGAGCTTTTAAGTATGGGACCAGAATCCTGTTTGGAAAGTGATAGCCATTTGTGTGTACTGTAAATGGATTACACATTTTAAACGTTCTATATATTTTTCGCATGAAATTTGTATCTTTGCATTATAAGTACATTATCTTAGGATTCTCATTATCTTCCGGATTTATATTTTTACAAGCTTATTACATTATACTTTCAAAATCCAAGGATAGTTTATGATATACGCGTATGGGCCAGTCATTATAAAAATACATCTCATAATTTTTTTTGGTAGAAATAGCAGAAAACTACGAAACAACTGAGTTGCTTATTCACAAGAAAAAACATTGTAATGCTAAAGAATAAATATTTTGCTTTAAGAGTAAATGTACACCAATAATTTTATACGAATTTTAACGACTTCCTAAAATGTATGAACAGCGGGTCTCAGTCACAAATATATACATGATTTGTTCAACATAGATACTAGAAACGAATGAACACTCAATTCATAACAACAAAAAGACATCAAACGGGAGATACCTCTTCCAAACACCATATGTATAATTGAAGCGTTTACAATGAAAACTAAAGAGAGCAAAACTAAATAAAATGTGAGCAAATTAGGTAACAAAGGAAGCCCTTCAATACTATGACACCCACACAGCACCACCGTTAAGCACTATTGAACCAAAACATATGCCATTATCACCTTTCATATGATTGACAAAAGTATATCAAGTAAAAATGTCAAACGTACTGATGTATGCAATTCTTATGAACAGCTGCCGGTCAGGCATCGGTTTAGCTCGCGTAATCTGACTCACACAGACCATTAATGCTGAAAGTTAACTGTGAGTCCATCAACTGCTCAACCATACTTATTCAATACACACGTATATCACTGTTCCAAATTGAAATTGTTTCATTCAGCACGGTACGCCCAAAATTTTTGCATTATTATACGATATTTAGAGTTCAATTACTCTTTCATCTCAACTGGGGCAATCTTTAGCGTAAGTTCAGTAGATTCTAATGATGGTATTAGGGATCAACTTACAGCACCTCGTTTGGCACAGTCAACAGGAAAAGAAACAGAGCTATCACATAGAGCTAGAAAATGATATGAGAAAGTTAAATAAAATTAAATCAAAGCACTCATGCTAAGTTAATTAGTCGTCCACTCCCAGTAGATGAGAATGCGGCAAAGGTCAAGGTTGACCTAAATCTTAAACCCTAAAACTCAAGTCTACAAACTCGTGGTATAAAAAAAATCACTGACTATTATAAGAATGGCTAGGAGCACCTCTGAGCCAAACTCAGTTCTCCTTTCCAAGGAAATCTCGAAAAATATTCCCTTCATCGAAGAGAGATGGCTCCGAAATATACTGAAGGTCCACGACTTGTTATCGCACACACAGAAGTCACGTACCAACAGTGAAAATAACCCAATCAAATTTAATTGCGACGGAATTTATGTTGCAATTATGATTTCACAGCTAAATGGCAAATTTGACTTCAATATTGGTGGTCCAATATTTTAGTATTGAAATGCTTTGCGTCCACAGTCTGATAGCTAAGAAGCATTGTACACAGGACGTCTATTAACTGCAAACACTGTCTCGGAGCACCGACCTTACCACCTCCCGCTGCAACTTGTCGCGAAAGCGGTTTGGCATTTCAAAGTAATTTTATACAATTTTTACAACAGTTGGGATAACCAGGTATTAACACCGAAAGAACGGAGAAAAGAGCTCGATTGATAAGAAAATTTAGGCATGGCAGACTATTGGAATGTCATGAATAGTGAAAGTTATTTAATGAAGATAAGAACAATTGCTACCTCGGCTAGTGAGACGGATACAACGCCCGTTAAACAGCACAACACAACTCGGTAATGAGTGTTGAATCTTGAAGAAGAAGGCTGATAGCTTTGGAATGATACGGAATGATCAAATTTCAATTGAGATGCAATTTCGTCTCCGATCGGGAAATGGAATGTCTTCGTCTTTTGAATATTGGTTAAGAAATGAAAACAAGTCTGAAAATCGAAAGAAAAAGTGGAGACACAATATTATTGATTATTGTGCCACACACAACGTTATACGTCGTATGAATATAAAAATGAAATCGTATTACTACTCCCAAGACCATAGGGCAACCTTGGAATACACAACGAGCAGTCGAGTACATGTATTAAGTATCAGATGAGAGAACTTTCCAAGTTATCCAGCTACAATCTCTTCTTAGTGGTTCATGTCTCAAATCTAGATCATAGACATGCCATGCTCTAGTGATAATATAACACACAACTCTACCAATGATAAAAAATGAAAATTTTTAGAGAACATCTGGTATTTAGGAGACAAGCGAGTCCTAATTTAAAATATTACAAAAGCATTATAGTGAGAAAAAGAAGTCACCGATACAATATGGCACCTTTCTCCATAAAGGTCTCTACACGGAAAAATTCTACTAGAAGGGAAAAATTGTATTAAAGGCAGATGAAGAAAGTTGTTTGCGCTATAAATCCGTCACAAGCAGCACAAAATAAATAAAAAGAACAAAATGGCCACCTACTCACCGGTTGAACAGAAACTCAATTTAAGAACCGTCTCACCAAATCAGGCGGTGAGTCGTTAGAGGTTCCGTGGGGTCCCCAATACAAGCAAACGAAGACAAACATTAGTCTCGGCTCTGAAATGATCGCAATTAACGAGCTTGAGCAAAAAGAAATTCACTAACATACGACGTAATAAAACAATGTACTCAGACATTTATCGACAATTACAAAGTGTAGCTAGTATACGAATATACTGTTAGGGATAGTAACTGTAGAAAAGAAAGTGGCATCCTAGTGGCCTCGCTCCCCAGATCCTTTGTATTGTCTTACCAGACTATCAAACCTTCGAGTCGAGCTAAATACATCGCCTTGTTACTATAATTACTATAATAATGGTACCCTAATATGGCGAAGAAGACCCAACCCTACGCACGCTTCCACAACCCTATTATCGCACTGCACTCGTAATTTGCAACGGAGAATTTCGGACATTAGAACAGCACTAAGAGGAAATTTACATCATCCTTTCTCCGCATAAAAAGAAGTTTCGGAAAAGTGAAAAATTCGCCGGTGAATTTCCTTTACGCGTATTTCTGTCCAAAAATCGATTCACTATTTTAGTCCACGAGAACAAGGGCGGAAACATTGGCACTGCATACATCTAGAAATAACCAAATTAATACAGAAGCATTAAGAATAATTATTCGCCAACCGATCATAGTACAGTAGAATTCCTTTAAATCAGCACTCGCTGGCCAAGCTTTATATATTTATTCATTATGTTTTTTCTTCTTTAACTGCTTTAAGCAATTGATATTACTTTCCTTTTACGTCTAACGTGTCCGGAATTGTTTGTGGTTACTTGGGTGATATTAACCGGCAAATGCAAAGTCCCATGGGTGCCAGTTAAAAAGACTTCTACTGTATATTCAACAAAAGTGGCGACCCTAAACTTTTAAGCATAAGATTTACTCTCTCTGTAAAACTTACGTTTTATTGTAAGAAACCAAAACCATTACCACAGTTCTGTTTCCATGATCTTGAAATTGTGTAATTTAAAAATACTAGTCGATGCTAGACTTAGAATTTTGAAGCAATCAAACAAAGTTTTTCACCCACGATCGAAACAAATAAAAAAACACATAAGTCAAGTTTTCTTTGCGCTGTAATATTTACGCAGGGAAATAATAAGCCCTGTCTAGTGATTCTAGTTAACGATTTTAAAGATAGCACCTCTAGCTCATCATATCTAGGGAACTGACATTATTATTATTATTTTATTCCTAGTTTAACCACCGCAGCCACAACAAAAGCGATCTCAGCAGTGATACACGGTATCAGGAGATGGTCATTCAAGTTTTAGAGCCACGCGTTGAAATGTTAACAAGTATCCAAGTTGTCAGGATGTCTAGGGAACTGACGTGTGTTTGCTGAAATAATTGGATATAAACCTCAAAAATAACTCAGGGTTGACCTGATAATGACATCTAGTTTGATGATACACATGCATCGGGATTCTAGAATGATATCCAACAGATTGTTCGATAGGAAGATCTAAAAGGCAAATATATTTTCACTTTCTATTTACAGAAAGTGAAAAAATTGTCATGGAAGCAATATTAAACACAATCTAGAACGTGTTAGGCTTCTTCCAACATAACAATGAGCGAGAAATAAAATACATTAAATACCTAAAAGAACAGAGGCAAAGCTCACGATTACTACATTGGACTTGTAAACTGAAGTGAGCCGTCCTGATTTCTCTCTAATTTGAGCGAAACATTTTTTAAATATTCTACTTCCACAATTTTCACAATTATAGATCGCAACAGATTTCGGTGCTGAAGCGATGATTAATTTAATACCTCTCTATACGTTTCTACTAAACTGTACCTACAGCAACAGTTAGATAAGAAAGAGGTCTTCAGTTTGAAGCGAGGTCTATTGTAATAGGCCAGAATATTATAGCAAACCACAACCACCACTTACTTCACCACAGAGACGATGTCGGGCTCCTGGTCTTCAAGGTAAGTCGCAAGGAGCAGCAACACTGAGTCGTACAATTAATATCCATTGTTTAGTGACGCTAGGCTTAATCTGCAAGCTGAAGGCCAGTAGATCCTTTCACTATAACAGGCAGAAAAAATGTAGAGGTCATAAGCATTGAGTACCGCCTTTTGTAGTGTTCCAACTATGCACAAATGAGAAATTTCTGTACTTTATGAAAGGAAATTTTATCACCTATTGTTCCAAACGCACCACAAGAACTTGTATCACACCAGCACAGACTCATCGATGGAGACTCGAATAACTGAATTTTAAACGTAAATTACTATTAACGCATTTGAAAAACCACTAAAGGGAACAGTCGTAATTACACAACGGAAAATACATCATACCTAAAACAAATAAACTTTCACTAGCAGGAATGAAGAAAGAAAAAATCACAACCACAAATTAACTAACTGTATACTGAAGCAAGGAAACAAAACTTATGAGGTCCATAATGGAAGTTAACCCATGAAAATACTTGAAGATCAATTCTGTAAAATTTTATAATTGCATAGCCAAGTCAAAAATATCTATTAGAAATCTTGACTGAAAATCTTACTGCAAATTCGAAAAAAATGCGCATTACATTCCCAACAAATTCCTATACCAAACGTAAATAATTACAAACAAACAGCGTACAATTATAAGAGGATAGTTTTCAAACGAACATTGCAAATTAGCAAGAAATGAAGAACCAAGAGTCAGAACCAGTATCTTCGCAGTAACTTAGATACACAAGTGACGCCTCTACATCCAGACACATGGCTCTAATCAGAGACAGTTTCTAACAAGTGATCATTGATTAACGCTAACAAGTGATCTTGTTGAGATGGAAGCCCTAGTTTTGCAAGTAAACAGTGAACATTGAGGAGGAGGCCTAGCGGTTCCGTTAAAAAAAAAGTCTATAATATGCTCACTTTTTAGATGTTTGTCTCGAATATGAAATTTTATCAGAGAAAGTTGTTACTAGAACGTATTAGATAAAGAATTCTTATGCCTCCTATGAACACATTGAGAGAACTTTGTCTTTCCTCTAGACCTTTAGTCAAAATGCAGCCCACTCTTCTTGTTAAAAAAAAGCAAGTGATGCACAAAATGACACGGAGAATCGCATTTTCGGTAACTCTGTTAACCCATGAAAGAAAGAGACTCACGAGCGATAATACCTAATTTTCTACTAAACTACACTCAACAAAATCCGTGAAACAAACAATGTTGATTCTGAAGTGAGTATTGGAATACCCCTGAGAAATGTCAAGTCCATAAGGCATGTAAATCAAGAACAGCACGTTTCCCCAAGTCCTAAGGCGTTGCCTAAGTTTTTTTTTACTTCCAACTGAATCTGAAAATTTACTCTGAATGGAGCGTAATTCTGGTTATTCAGCTCACAGATCACTGGACAAAAATTAACATGTTTTTGTCAATTTATGAAGAGAGCAAGCGTCATTGGTACAACAAAAAAAGCGACGGCCGTTCACTTCAGTAACAATGTTAGATTTACTACTTGAAAATAATTTAAAGGCAACTTAAATATTCGCAAAATGAATAATATATTTAGATACAAATTGTAGCTTCAAAATGAATAAAAATTATTCTGACTCCTTATGGTGGACGCTACAAATTGAAATTGTCTTCCCAATTCCAAATCACAATAATGGTAACGTACAGGTGGGCATTGATTTACCAGGTTTTTCTTAGGATCGTATAAGAATCACTGTTTAAGAACACTGTCACAGACAATGAAACTCAAGCTCGCAAATCAAAAGCTGGAAACACCTGACACTTATTATCATCTTTATAATGTAAGCATCTATTTCCCCTAGCGTAGAATCCACAGGAGTTTTCTGGAAAAGTTCACCCAAATAATTATAAGAAATTGGGGTTAACTTTTTTGACACGTATTTTTTTAATTCAGTACTAAAAATAGTAAATGAATGAAAATAAAGAGAATAGCACACCTACACACAATTAATTTTAATGAGCTCGAGACTAAAAAAGTATTCACTATAAATAGCAAACATGAGAAAGCACGATCCTCAACACGATAAACTAAAACATAGACGGTAAAATTCAAACGAGAGAACGCTGGAATGCGCCGCAGTTCATGCAAAAAAATTGATTAAACCTCAGAACAGTCCTCTGTTGTCCTCAGTTAAACCTCTGTTGTATGAAATTCAAGAACATTAACTTCACATAACTCCACAAATACCTCTATTAGTGTATGGAGCCCTTTCCAAACTATTAATTTTTCCTTTTCAACAATACATGCAGCTCTGTACACCTTCATACAAGAGACAACATTGATGCCTGTCGCAAGTGGAGGAAATCCATTCAGACTCCTGATTTTGATAGGAATGAGAACATCAGAATAGGTATTCACATAAATAACTTTTTAAATGGTTTCACCACTAAAGTGTGGCGGTTACACAAGTGGTTTGTTTCTAGATTTGCTGATCAATGCAAGCGAGGCGAAAAGAAGCTACTAATTCATTTGATAATTTTAAATGAACATATAAGTTTACTTTGTCTGGTGCTAATTTTTTTTTATCGTTTTTAAGGGTTTCATTTTTTCTTGACTTACAGGCATATCCCTTCATTGAATTTCTAACGGTTAATATATTTTATCTAACTCCACTAATATTAATTTCAGCAACTAACAGCGGAATCAGTCTAGGAGGAAGAAATACCAGAGAATACCTGAACACGCAAAAAAAGTAAATATGGGGACGTCAAGAAAGTATTATCATTCCCATCATTATCATCCATCACTAATATTATGAACACAATAAACTCTAAGCAAATGCAATGTTAACAATGCAAAAACATATCAGATGGACTATAGTGAAAAAAGCATCAGTTTCATAAATTCCATAAATATAATTAGTTACAATATAGTAATTGTGTTAGATGCTCCGGTAACGGTGTAATGCATTTTAACGACAACAGATTCTGTTTTTCAAGAGTTGTTAAAACTGCAAAAATAATAAAGAAATTCTTTATTTTAGTCCAATCATTTAAAATATGAAAATATTGCATGACCTTTATTCATTTTATCGAATGGTCGAGAATTCAAAATAAAATTTTCAGCGGTAGAGTCAGTGCTTCTATAAAAAATATATTTCAACAAGAGATCAAACTTCTGAGAAGGAACATATCAACCCGCTTATCTTCTACGTATGAAGAACGACACAACAGCAACTTGTGATATTGATTGCTACGATAGATTTTCATAAACATATACGATATTCTTCATTAAAGATGAAATAAAGATTGACAGACACTTTTTGATAAGTTGTATATCTTGAATCGTTAGAAAAATACCTTAATTTTATTTTCTAGACTTTCATGAATCTGACATATATTACGATTGTAACTTCGTACAGCTAAACAATATTGTAGCTCAAGATGTATAAATGATTGCTCACGAGACGAGTTCCTTTATTCCAAAGAAACTTTGAACAACATTTTCTACCCAACACTCATACACCAAAAAATTTTTTTAGGTTTACGTTCGAAGAACTGACGAACATTTATTAAAAAATAAACCAGCGGTCAAGCTGAATCTCACGAGTCTTGAACGTTGATGGAACAAACGAAGATATTTCGTTTCTACATCTCCATCCAGGTTCCGTGCAGTATCACAACACTTGAACCACAGCCCACTCAGCGTGCGGAGATCAGAAAGAGAAGACTGTTCTGAGGTGAAAAGCAGTTGAAGGTTACGTAGTTTTTTCACACTAATTCTTGAAATACGCATCATATTTGGGACACAGAGAAATTTTTTGTTAATTTACTTCTCAGATCAATCATTACCAGTAGTCAAATGAGGCTATGTTCTTTGAACAAGTGAACAAATTTTTCTCTGCAGCTAAAAATAAATGCGAGTTACAGTAAATATTACATGAAAAAATAACCTATTAAATATTAAAGCATATTTCGCGGTAGCTTCCAATTTTGGGCAACACCGCGAATGTCATACACTCTGGGGGAAGTTGCCCTTGTAGTAGCAGGTTACCTAAGCCGCGGACTACACCAGAAAAGACGGCGTGTTCGTGTCCCAAATCTTTCTCGTCCATCCATGGTGCTACATGTTCAGAGAGGACAGAGATGAGAGAGCTGAGAGCTCATCAGTCTAAAAGAATGTCCGGAAAAATCGGCTACTAGAGTCATCTAGTGAGAAAATTCGAAGATATTCCGTAATTTCTTTTTTTTTGCTTCATTTTATACAGACAGGGTTATTAAAAGTATCTAGTTTTCTTTAGAAATGACATTTAAATGCACATAAAAACCTGTAAAAAGAAAACAAGTTTGCATCAAATTGTACTATCTGATAAGCACGGGAAACAGTTTAGTTACAAATGATATGATTTAAATTTATAACATGATAGATAGGTACTTTATAGGCAAATATAAAGAAAACGTACCCGCCAAATATTTTAAATTTATGTTTATTTGGACAAGCATTTTCCTACAAATTGTTTGAATACAACTTCTGTTAATGTCTCCCAGGTTTATCAAATATATTCTAATCCCATGCTTCTCCCATACTCGTACATATACTGTGGAATCCTGTATTTTCATTGAATGGAATAAAACGCTCGGCTCCATTGTGACCATGAGGTAGAAAACTTTAGCTAAATAGCAGAGCAAATCTCCCTGTAATAACATGAATTACACTTTTAAACTTCTCGCTCATGCGTTATGGTTCAGAACTCACTCAAGCTGAAGACTAAATGCAGCCAGGGTCCAGAACATGTACCCAGCATCAACGGGCATGACGGCTGCAGGCAGCGGAAGATCACACCTTGGAGTTCAACCTGAGTGCAATGCTTGATTTAAGAACAATATTGGACATTAAACTTCATTTTCCTCGATACAAATAACCGTGTAAAATTTTACGGAACATTTACACAGAAGCATTAGTACAAAAAATATGAGCTACACATAATGGGTGGAAGTGGTTCACTGTACCGATATATTAGGCTTACTGAGAACAAGAATACGACCCACGTATTTTTTGTGACGAGGTGAGTAATTGAATCAGGTTGACACTGGGATTAACTGTTTTCGTGTAAAAAAGGTAATATAATTACAGTAGAATTCCTTTAAACCGGCACTCGCTGGCCAAGCTTTATATATTTATTAGTTGTGTTTTTTCTTCTTAAACTGCTTTAAGCAATTTATATTACTTTCCTTTCATGTCTAGCGTGTCTATGAATTGTTTGTGTTATTTGGGTGATATTAACCGGCAACTACAAAGTCCCATGGGTGCCGGTTAAAAAGACTTCTACTGTAATTTAGGGCATTATACATGTACATAGAGAATTTTCTTATATTAGAGAGCTAACAATGATATGGACATAGGAAGCGCTTCAAGTTCATAATTCCCCACCGATACCTTACTGTAGGTACCCGCTTTAGCATAGCATTTTATATGAAACAAATTTTCACTCACAATATTATGTAAGATATTTGGAAATAAGATTTCTTTCAGGCATTTCTTTACCTCAGAACCCGATGACAATCATCTGTGAGAGGAGCATATTACTTATAGAAATAAGGCTCGTAGAATCTTTGACCCCAAGGTCTTATCATTCCCTTGCGAGTCTGTACCTTAAAGGCCTTTGAGTAAAGACTCTTTAGATTAACTAATCAGCATCGCACTTGATGCGAGTCAACCCTATCAACTATTAACGCTCTCATAATTACTAGGTAAGGAGATCTTATACAAGAGTGCCCAATATAATTCAATTATTTGAAAGTGGTAGTCGAATAAACAATAAATAGGTACTACACGAGTACAAGTTCAATGATCCCCTGCCCTATAGCACGTCTTCATTGAAGAACACAGACCAATTTCCCAAAAAACTAAGCGTGTTAAAGACATGACAGAAATCACAAGCCCATCGACCGCGTTCCCTTTCTTCAGGGGTTATCAAAGAGGAGATAGTTATTTTAAAACAAGAGAAGCGAAATTGTGCCTAAGGACTCTAAAAATTTTTTTAGAAAATGAGAGTAGTATTCTCTTCACGCCTTCAGTGATAATACAGGGTGGCCCATAAGTAAGGTACCTTTTTAAAATTAGTATAGCTATACAACTAAAAATGATGGAGATTTGGTTAATTCAGAATGAAAGAAGAAACTTCAAAGTTTAATATAAATTTATAAATCAAATAATAAAATGTTTAACTATGGAATATAATATCTTTTAAATGATCATTCTTAGTCGAAGAATGGCGTGATCTTTCAATAGTGCTGTTCATTACTTTTCTTAACGTCTCTGGTGAAATGTTGCTGATCTCTTGAATGATGTTTAGTTTCAATCGCTGTCAAGTATCAGGTATTTCAATGTAAACATTTTCCTTTAAGTATCCCCAGAGAAAGAAATCAGGAGCACTTAGATCTGGAGATCGAGGCGGCCACGGTATATCACCAAAACGAGAAATTATCCTGTTTGGAAAAATTGCTTTTAACATTTGCATTGTTTCTTTCGCTGTAGGCGCTGTAGCTTCATCTCGTTGCAAAAAAGGTAATCTCTGTGTTATTATCTCCAGTTTCAGGTATCAAATATTCTTGAATCATCACTGGCTGGGCGGATCAGCAACACTCGTTGCAACAAGCTGAATTGAAGCACCAGTTCGTATGGTCCGTGGCCTGCCACACTGTTGTCTGTCTGCTGTAGTCCCAGTTTCTCTACATTTCAAAACCAATTTTTTTATGCACTTCTTCGAAGGACTTATTTAAATACCATCAATATTCCTGTAATTTATCTGAACTGCAGTAACCGAACAATTACATCGGAAGTAAAGTTCCACTATTTTTGCTCGTTGTTCCATTGCGTAGCGATTCATTTTGGGGAGTGGATTTCATGACTTTTTTGCGCAATTTGTTGTGATTGTCGGTAGACTTGATACGCTGGTAGAAAAATCTTTGAAAATCTCCTCATTCATTCTGAATTAACCAAATCTCTTTATCATTTGTAGTTTTATAGCTATAATAGTTTTAAAAAGGTACCTTACTTATGGGCCACTCTGTACATGTGAGCAAATACAAGCATGCCCTGATTTGACGAACGGTGAAATGAAGTACAAAAAAATTGAGAACTGATTTGATATTCTATTTACCACAAAGACCGCATCAACATTCCTCTTGACGAAAAATGCTGATGGAAGATTAACATGAATCCGATTCCATCACTATGTGGTGGTGAGGATGAGGCTATGTTCGTCAAAGCGAGGGATGCCCGCATAGCAATTGCAATACTCACAGATTGTAGTGGGCACTAGCGCACACGATGCTATCTGCCACTAACCGCTGTCGTTTGAGCTGCTCACGGTAGCGCAGAACACTCAGCTGAACGTCGCTGGGCCACAACGAAGTTTGACTGCAGCGGTACACGAATCTGCCAACATCAACTAGTTCAGCTAGTGTAAACATTTTACGCGTGAAAACTTTTGCTTGACTTGCATGAATGAGGAAAGAAATCTAAGCGAGGTTGAGAAGTTTAAGAATTAACATTCTGATGGAAATATTAGGAGGTGCGATGGTGGGCAGATGGGGTGAGCGAGTTTTGGATAGAATACGAATATTTTGTTGTTAAAAATATGATGGAGTTCAGAACGACAGAAAGGTGTCTAAAAATTACACGAAAGTATCGCTGCATGAAAGACCAGAGAGTAACAGGTACTAGAGACATTTCCTAGAAGAATGTAGGATTGCAAGTAAGACTACACGAGGAATGAGCATTGCAGAAGGGCCTTGAAGGCTCGACACAGCTCTGACGGTAGCCTTGTCTCGCTGATGTCTGGTCTCGCACCTTGTTTTCTCTCGAGAGAAAAAATAATACAAGACAAGGAACTACCTCATGGACATCAGAGCTCACAGGTCCTGCCGAGTATGCTAATGCTGCAAAGCTCCGTCCCAAAATATTTTCCACTGAGACGGAACATGAGTATGTGTACAGAAATAATATTACATCGATACTTGAAGTACGTAACAAATACAGTGTACATATATTCCCATTTAAAATAGGAAAATAAGAATGTAGCATTTCAATAGAAGGATGATTTACGTTTGAAGTAGAACATATTATTGGAAACATGAAAGAAGATGACAAGTATAGAGTGAAGGATAGAAATTAAGCGCGAAACGAATACCAGACACCACACTACTACACACCTAGGCAGCACAGCTGTCAGGGAACTGAGGATGACGATACACCAGTGCAGCAAAGAGGACATGGCGTGTGGATACACCCAGTACACGCTCTTCAGTCCGCTGAAACACGCTACACACGACATTGTGTACACGATGCTGAACACGTGGAAGATGCCCAGCGAAAACAGGAGTGAGCTCACGTGCAGGACCGTCTAATGGAATGTCATCATGAAACAGTAAATCAAAATTAAATTGTATATTTAATCCAACTTGAATGTTCAATTCAGATATTAAATTCTGGTACTATATATGGGATGACCCCTCAAAAATGAAGTCTTCAACTGAACATTACTCATATTTTCTATTGATTTATTAGTTTCTTGACATAGATAGAAGTCGAGTGAATTTAAATAAAGCAAAAAACATTAAATCTAGGGAATTTGAGTGTCACTAGAGAAAACTTTAATGCTCTCTCCTGAGTATCGGGCAATTAAAGATAGAGTACATTTTTCGAAATACATATACATATTCACTAAAGTATATAAAAGTGAAATTGTACGTTTTAACAAACAGGGACTTGCCAGTAAGATGTTGAATTCTTATACATCTTATGAAATATTTATTTTTCCATGTAATATGTAAGCATTAAAAAACCCAGCTGAATTTCGATTTAGCCCTTGGTTGCATTGTTTTTTGGCCTTAGCATACTGGTTACAATCCTTCCCTTGCACCCATGTTCACACAAGTTGTTTCGCAAACTATCTAAAAAATAATGGCATTATTACGTATTAATCGTAAACATGTTTGTAATTATTCATTTCACAAAAATATATATAAAGAAATTGTCCTAATAGAACATGAACATCATTATTTTTAGGAACACGGTGTACTGCACACAGATGCTGGCCGATACAATGAGAGCACAGCGGCACACAACTCACCCACGACTTGATTTCGAGGGCGATGGTGAGCAGCTGCGCCAGGAGGCAGCTGTGCACCACAGTCAGAGCCACCAGGTCGGCGCTGCTGTCTTCTCCATCGTGGAATCCCTACACAGCAACAGCAAGTCATTTTTTAATCACCAAGAATGAACAATAATAAATACGTTTTAATGCCAGATAAAAGGTTTCGAGGGAAAAATTCTTCCTAATAAACGGTGTGGCAAAAGTCACATGATATATTTAGAATTAATTTATGCAAAAACTACTTGAGATACAAACTTCAGGTGAATTGCAAACGAAAGAAAGGGTTTTGGAGTTTTTATTTAAATAGGATATCATCTAAATTTCCACCATGTTGGTTTATGCACATGCGCATTCTTTTCGTAACAGAATCCATCATTTTTCTTAGCATCTCGGGAGGAATGTTGCGAATCTCTTGAGAAATGTTCTCTTTCAAATGTTCCAAAGTACGAAGCCTATTAATGTATACTTTTGACTTTAAGTACCCCCATAAAAAGAAATCCAAAGGGGTCAAATCACAAGATCTAGGAGCCCAAGG
>VCRD01003371.1:31692-48348 GCA_006783055.1 Trinorchestia longiramus | reverse complement strand
ACATGAATGTATGAAACAAACCATACCTTCATCTTGAGAAATCGACTTCCCTATCTTGCGATGAACGTAGATCTATAATGTTCTTTTTAATGTTTTTTGGGGTGTTTGTTTTGGCCATTATTGTTGAAATTTTAACACTATTTTCACTAATTAAATATTTTTTGAAACGGAAAATACATCCTAAAAGCCCGAGGGATGTCGTGATTGTGTGCATTAAAGTACGTCATTTCGTTGTTGCAAGATTTCATCCATTTTAAGATTAGAGTCTAAAGCAAAAATTGAACTATCATCTTTATCTATCAGTAAACCAGTACATTAAGAGGTTAATGTGTAATTCATAATTTTGCATTTTGTTTTGATAGCAAAAATGCAAATCAAAAACTCATGAAGAAAACGTTCACGTTCAAATTCCATGTTGGCATAGAATTAATTCCGTGAAGTGAAACAAATAGCATCCATTAGAAGCATTAACATCCTCAATGCATTTGATAACAAATATCTGAATGAGGCGTTAAAAAGAATGAATTTATGACGAGGAATTGTCCAACACTATTGAGCATTGATTAAATAGAATAGAATAGAATAGAATAAGGCAATAGGAACGAGCCGTTTGGCCCATTCTTGGTTCAATACCGAAGTCCCATGCCGTCTAAAATGCATGGGTATTTCCTATATCACATGTATGGCACTACAACAGATACACATGCAAGAATCACAAGCAAAATACTTGTATAAGACATTTTCCTCTAAACTTGCGGTATGAAAGATATGAAACTTTTCTACCTTGAAAAACTTCAAAAAAAAGTTTAGCACATAGCGATTAAAAGTTCATGCACACAGAGAATCCTGTGATTACTGTAACGATTATTATTATTACGGTCAAGAGACTACACATTTTTCTTCATTCTCAACTTACCGCTAAATTAATATTCATATGTTACTGCAACTTATATTCTAATAAATATCCAGCATATAAAATATACATTTTATGTACAAATAAGGCTCTAATTTTTTTAGTAACTGTGATCGAATTAATTTAAGGGCATTCTCATTTGGTTGATGACAGTCTCGAAGTCTCGTTATATATTCTTTCTGATGGCCAATAATTCATCTTTTTGGATAATAGAATTTACCTCGGCAATAGAATAGAATAGAATGAGGCTATAGGAACGAACCTTCGGGCCCATTCTTGGGTCGGATAATTACTTCGATAATTATTCGGTTGTTTACCCAAGTCCCATGCCTTATTTCTAGCCGCGTCACCCATGTCGGCAGCGGGATTCGAACCCGGGTCTTAATAATAATCAGCTTTAATATCAATAACAAACATTTTTACTGCATTTCACTGAACCCTACTATAACTATAAAGTTAGTCAAATACAACCTCAAGTTTGTTGCGCCAAACTCGAACAAATGATTTCCAATGTGACGAGATAATTTTCTGAGTGTGCGAGTACATTCAACAGCTGCTGTTCTTTCTAGGCCCTGTAACAATTGTACAGCTTGGAAATTTATCCTATTGATACGATTAAAATTGATGCTTTTTTACGATGATGGGAGGGAGGATGAAATTTGGATACAATAGAAACACCCAAAAGTAGAGATTTGGTCGATACAAAATGATATTTCGTCGTTAGGTTGCAATCTTTCTGAAGTTTCCCTTATTGGACTGTGATCTGTATAACAGCAGTGCCAGTAACTGCACAACTGCGAACCTCTTCCAACGGCCGCTACATTTAGCAGCTCAATATGAGGACAATGCTATGATTCCGATTAAACACACTAAAAAAAATCCAAAAACACCTATTTTGATCAACTGCTTTGCTTCCAGGCAAAGTTGGAAGAATAATCCACTTAGGAAAGCACATCGGCTTCCTTAAGTTGTTATCTTTGCAGTGTTCCGTTACACAACTGCATCATAGTTAAAGAAATGAGCCACCAGGATACAAAAATCAGTGGTTTGGCTCCTGTGAAGCTTTATAGGCGAGTTACCAAATCAGAAAAATCCCTACTTAATGAAGGTAAATGTAGGTATACGAAAATAACATTTGATTATTATTATTTTTGAAATTGGATATTATCATTTCCTGTCTGAGCTGGAATATCCAATGAGTTACCGCTCTATCAAAAGTTGAATACAATTGTAGATAAAACAAGGACTGAAGCAGAATATAGTGCTTAACACAAGTTTATCGTTCATTGCGTTTACCTTAACACGTTAACCGCCATGCCTGATATCAGAGATTTGTCACTACCGCCACGACTTTACCATTTTACGACTTTATCATTTAACCTTCCGTAAATATTTTAAATTAATTTTTGAAAATAATTATTAAAAATTTGGAAATGTACCACCGGTGGTACATGCGGCGGTAAGTGAAATCCTCAAATGTACCACCGGTGGTACATGTGGCGGTTAACGTGTTAAATGTGAGAACTGTAAGATACACGAAGAAGATTGTGGCTCGTAGACCTGTTTTGAGGGGCATGATTGAGATGGATGGAGATGGGAGAGAGCAGAAGGTGATAAACGTACGTTGAGATAAACGAGAAGGTTGGGTTTAAGATAAGAAAGAAACTTGCTGTTAAATACGAGAAAAACAACGTAGAAAATGAAATGTCAGACAAAAAAACAGCTGGAGGTAGCTGATAGGTAAACGAGTGACGAGTAATAGAGCGAGCAGGTACGAGCATATGAAGAGAATGTGGAAAAGACAAGAGAGGAGAAAGAATGAGTGGTAAATGGGTAGGAGTTAGGGAAGAAAATTAAAGTACGAAGCTATAGAAACAGGAAGAAAAAACGGTGTACTTATGAATTAATCGCTATGTAGCATGTACCGTAATGCACAATGAATTAGCAGTAAAAAAGTCAAACAGCGCATATCACTGAGAAGATATTAATTAAAGAATAATAAGAATAAGCATAAAACAACTTTAATATGATGCATATGCGATAAAGTGAAGAGCAAAATTCTAAAGGTTTAAAAGAAAAATAAGGAAAATATATGGAAACAAATGATGAAGCTTTAAACATAAAGAGGCTGGAGAAGTGGAGGAAGAAGTTACTGACAGAAGGTTCCCTTCCACACTCCATCATGTGCATCCAACACCAGATGACTGTGTTGGACAAAAACTGTTCAAAAAGTATCCTTCATTTGGCCATGAAGAATAACATTACTTGCATGGAAGTCGAAACCTTAATTCTTTCCAATGCAATCGTCTTCTCCCAGCGGTCCCACCATTGCTGAAGGAATTTTTGGGTGCCTTTTTGGGAGTGTAGTACAGGTGGTCACCGCATTCCCCATGTTTTCGCGTGTCTTAAATCGGATTTTATTCTGTGGATTTTCCGCTGGGAGAGTCCCCAAAAAATCTTTTAATGTTATTCATGTGTGTTGGAGAATAGAGCGCCTTACGAAGAGGAGGGTTGTGATTGGCCACAGACCTTGCAATAAGATGTCAGGAGTAAACTACTGGTGCGTTGTCCTGTGCACAGTACACTTGACGTAAACTCACGTGTGTCTTGTGGCAGCATGACCACTACGAGGGACTTCCAGGTCTGGGACTCTTGAATAGTATTTTGGCCTCGAGCTGCAATGCCGAAATGTTTCACACGGTTCAATCAAAAGAATTAAAACTTTGTTGTGATCGTTGAACATAAAACGCGTTTTTTGGCTTCGAGAGTTTCCTCTCAAGTCTGCAAAATCGTATGTGTGGTGTTGAAGTAGATGCTGTCTTCTATGTTCTTGTTTAACTTCATGTGATGTAAGAGGCTTTTCTCTTGGGATTTATTTGTGACGGCAGGAATGATGCAATTCGAATGCCTCTTCAGCGACCTCGGTATTGTTTTGTAGATGGGTGGTTAGGATTTTCTAATTATCAACGTAGAGACTTTCATTTATCGGCATACTTATAAATGAAACAATAATTTATTTTGAAGTGCTGCAAAAAATACCGTTGCAGTTGCTATACTCAGCGAGGAAATAAGAAGAGAGAAATTGAAAATTCTTATTCTCGGATTAAAGTTCTTCTTTGACGATATACATATAATTATCTCTTATGTTGAGGAGAAATTCATATTCCTGGATGGCCGATATACAGAATTTCTGGTAAAAGTGTTTGCACAAAGTCACATACAAGCTGTATTTCAAGAAGGAATATGAATGTAGAGCCTATAATCTTCATTTTTGTGCTGTGAAGGAATTTGTGACGTGTGAATAACACCATTCACTATTTTCCTTGGCAAGAGGGCAGTCTGAAGCGCTGCGCTGTTGCAACTCTTGTGCACGCAGTTCCAAGAAAACCTTGCTTGCACTCCGACCTCAAACGAGTGCCCACATCGAAAGACGTTCCACAAAAACTCTCATCGAAAGAAAACTCCAAAATAAGTTACTTTGATAACTGATCATGAAATGTGGCTAGACGTACTGCAGCGCATCACGACCAGCAGAGGAAAGAAACCTATGATCATTTGAATGGTAGGAAAATATACAAAAAAGAAGAAAGTACACGGAAATAAATCCCCATTGTGGCTACTGGAGACCGAAGAGAAGTCATGTTTTGGAGTGAATTAAGTAGGTTTTAACAATCGTTCATGAATCACAACCCAAGCGCTCACAAAAATTATAATTACTTGTATTTTCTATGGAAGTTAACTGAAGGAGGTGTCAACTTCCACCTTTGTTTGAAGCCTGACGTTCAAAAGCATAAAAATCTAGAACGTCAAATGTTAATTCATTGTTGTCTTGAATTGTAATAATGTCTTGAAGCCTAATACTTAATTTTCAATGCACAAGTCACAATGGATCAAAGAACATTTGCGAACAAAATGACTAGCAAACTGTTCTGAGGTGTTTTTTCAAGTATCCACTAAGCATTGCTTAGTTAGATTACACGTGGGAAAATACGGACCTAAATTAAATGAAGCTACTCGTAATTACAAACATTGCAATAATCCTCAATCATGCGAGATTTAATTTTATTTCCATTTGCGTTGGTTTCAACGGTGTCATTGTCTCTCTCTGGTTCGTAATGTGTCCACCTCAATACTCAAGTTTGAAAACTCAAAGTCCGTTACTACATACATACATACATACATACATACATACATACATACATACATACATACATACATACATACATACATACATACATACATACATACATACATACATACATACATACATACATACATACATACATACATACATACATACATACATACATACATACATACATACGTACATACGTACATATACATACATACAAACATACATACATATACATACATACATACATACATACATATAAACATACATACATATATATACATACTTACATACATACATATATACATATATACATACTTACATACATACATACATATACATACTTACATACATACATACATATACATACATACATACATACATACATACATACATACATACATACATACATACATACATACATACATACATACATACATACACACATATGTACATACACACACACATACATACATACATATATCGCTGTCCTGTAGTCAGTATTCTGCTATCCAATTTTCGGGGTACTATGTGCTGGAATAGAGAAAAAACTCTCAATACAATGGAATAGCATCGCATCAGGAAGCATTTTCTCCAATTACGAGAGAAACACAGAATTTATCACACATGTTTGCTGAACACGTAATGCACTCGACATTCACAGGCAATACGCAAATCCCGACACATACTTCGCTTGCGAAACTCGGATGAGTGTCTATGTCAAATAAATCACAAACATGATGATTTCTTACTTGATTGTTTACTACGCCTAAGTAAAATGTGCTGTTGAATGCTAGAAACTTTGAATAAAAGAAACTTACTGGACGATAAAAGGATATGAAAATCAGAAGCCAAATGAAAATCGTTAGCGAGGTGTGAAAATCGGAGGACGTGGCAGCGTTGCATCTGGGTCAAAATAAATTTGATGGCTGGATGTAGGGACTATTATTGACTTATCCTAGATTGGAGCGTCGAAGATCTGGGTCAAAATCAGCCGAAAACATTATTCTGTGGCCTTAGAAGAAGTTGCTACAAAAGTCACAGAAGCGCGTTGGAAAGTGAGGGGATGAAGTGATTAAAGTTAATTATCAACGTCCCCGTGTGTCAAAAGTAAAATAATTGCTGGACATTTTCATAACTTTGACTAAAGTAAGTACTTCTTTCAATGGCTAACTGCGCTATTATCTTGAATAATAGAGTATACAACATATATTCATTACTTCTACACCTAAATATCAGAATACAGTGGGCCTTCAGTTAGATCCACCACCATTAATGTTTGAAGTCATTTGATTAATTAACGTTTGTAGACATTTGAAGCTATTTTTGAATATGCCCGTGCCTCCTAGGCCCGCACCCGTGTTGAAGAATTATTAATTTACTCTATTTTTTGACGAGATTGAAGGCTGTTGGGTGGAAGGATATTGAGGTTGAAAGCAAAGATGTTGATGGTAGGTGTACTGGAGATGCAGCAACCAGCAGGTATCAGTGAGATGAAAACCAAAATTGTAGCTTAGAAATGAACTTTTAAGATAATCAGTGTGAATGAGAAGGACTGAAAACAATTGAACATAAGCTAAAAAATTAATAAAACCATGTCGAAAGAAACAACAGAATCGTTGAATAGAGACTTGAACAGACAATGAGCGGCGACGCTTCTTAATTCATGCGAAAATGTACATAAAAATATAAGGGAAAGTCTTAGTGATGAAAATAAAGGAAACTTAAAAGTGAGGTGATCAAAAGCTTAATTAAAATAAACGTCCATAGAAAGGAAAACGCAAGGGAAAACGAGACGTTGGAGATGAAATAATAGCAAAGCAAGGGGTAGTAAAGGAGGAGAGATGAGGAGTAAAGGAGGAGAAAGTGGTCAAAGAGACTGGGAATAAAACAGCCACGGCAGAGCGGATGATGTGTGACATCCAGAGCACCTAACCTCACCGTAAACAGAACCTATGCCCAAATCCAAGTGATTTGGTATCATAAATACGACGATTTAGGACTCCCCGCACTTCAAAGCGAGCAGGGCATAGAATTATGAAGAAAATAAGGTACTTTTGAACGAGGTAGCAATTGTGATGGAAAATTTCGGCTGTATTCCACAGGAGAGAGCAGACTTTAGGGACTGAGAAGCCGACCCAAAAAGGGAGAGGGGAAGTGAGGGAAACCGAGGGGAGGCACTGCATGAGGGGTAAAATTAAAGGAGGGGAAACCGACGCCGGGGAAGAGGGGAAATTCAAGAAAAAAGTGGGGACAATCTTTTGGAAAAGTTTGAGCTCAGATATCAACTGAATGAGCTCGCTAGCGGTTCGAATTCGGCTTCCTGAGTTGTGTGAGAATAAGAGTCGTGGTTGTTATGAAGTCCGGCCATGGTAATAGTCCGCAAACCATGCACAGACAATCCAGATGAGGTTATGAGTTATGTCAATCCCATAAGAATGTTTTGATAGACAATGATGTGCATCCCATCATCACGCAAAAATGCTGTCTACACACAACTGCAGTACGCGCACCATGTTGTATCGATACGCTTACAATGTACAAAAAACTAAAACACAATTCGTTTACAGAGGATCATTACATTGCTAACTCATGCTATTAAAACAAGTTTTATGAAACTATGGATCATTTTTAGGTTCATTAGACAGATACCATGCACAATTATTTTCGTCCCCTGTGGTTGAATGGTCAAACAGCCTGACATGGGCAGTGAGATCTCTGGTTCGAGTCTCTGCGCACCCCTTGGAGTTTCTCCTGCTTCGGACGCATAGGACCTGGAGGACTGACGAATTCACTGACTAAACTTACTATTTCTTTGAAGTTTCAGGTCATCGCTACGTGCCCTCGCGTTTCAACACAAGAAGGACGAGAGCTACTGCTGGATGCATGAGAACTAGTATTAAGTTCATTGCATTACGAATTGTAAGACCAATGTACATGTCACGTATACCTGTTCGGAATAAAATTTCATTTTTTTCGTTTTCCCAAAATTAAGGTCAGCGATAAAATTAGGCTCATCGTCATAAGTGGCAAAATTAAACGTCATCTGAGAGCACATGAAAAGATAAACTTGTAAGATTCACGTTATTTAAAATAAGAATAAAAAGTAAAAAAATCGATGCAAAATAATCTATTACGACGCTAAAAAATTAACCCAAAGTAACTCATTTTCATAGGTTTATACAAATAAAAAATGATACATGAACGAGAATTTGAAAAAAATCCTTCTGACCAATGTCAGAAGAAAAAAATGGTCAAATTAACATTCCTTAAAGTTGTTTGCATTCCTAGGTATGCTCCACCTTTTAATGTGGTCGTTGTGCTGCTGGTTCAGAACAACCACAAACAAGAAAATCAGTGCAACTCCTAGAGTGGTGTTCGGGGCCCTCGGGATAATGACGTAAGTGCGTCCTTCTCCGTTCTCAGATGCACAACTAAATGTGTACATCACAGAGGCTTGTACGACAAGAAATTAATGCTTAAACGAATAAAATAACAAAATATTACTGTTATCATTTTAAAATTTGTTCGCTCTAGCGCTTAGGCCTGTGAATTATCTTTAACAAAAATGCCAGAATAACATATGAATTTTTCCATGAAGTTACGATACATTTTCCTGATGCACATGACAAAAAAACAGAATGTCAACATTTTATACACGTGAGACATGTTCCCATGTTCACATTGCCCTGGAGAGCTTTCATAACGAAGAAAAAGAGCAATAGCTAATTGTATAATTAATAACCTAGACAAATTAAACTATTTGTAGGTATTTTAATACCTTATCGTAGGTATGAAGGATGACGATCATCAACCCTGAAGACGAAGACGGTTACAGCAATCGTTATTGTATGCTACCATTAAAATCATCGTCTGAAATTTCAAAACATTAAGAGGATGAAACACTATATTTTCAGGGTAAAATTAACGCTAACAAATAATTTAATCAATGATTTTAGTGTACTCAAACTTGATTACGAATAAAAACTGCTCATTTCGTGTAAGGTTATGTGATGACTTCAACAAGAGAAAACGAGGACGATCCAGCAAGATTCACAATTCAACAAGACAGAAAGAACCGAAGAAATGGAAAAGAAGGAAAGCAGGTCTTGCTGGAACTTCTGTACACGATAAGAACAAACGCGTTAGAGACACGCCCTCTGCACGCCTCACACGCTGCGGGTAGCCCGCTTTGCTGGTGTTGCAGGCGCCTTCCTCCTGGTCATGATCTATCCTAAAATACACAGCCATCTCCCATGCTCATGTTTATGCATCTAAATCTATGCAAAGAATGCGCTTTTACAAGCAAGCTTGCGTTTATTCATGTATACAGGTGCAAATCTCTTCACACAACGAAAACAGTGTGTATGAACAACGTACAGATCTGCCATTGTTTATTCGGATGTGTTACACGCATTGAGGGCGTTTGGTTAGCCTCCCCTCTAGAAAGCCAACATTTCACAAATATCACAGAAAAGCTCCTCCGCCTCCAACCGTTTACTTTTGATTAAAATGTATGTTCGAAGCATGACACATCTCTCTCTCAGCAGGAAACCACAATTCTAAGTTGAAGTTAACGTTCACGTTTGATTTACTCTTCAGTATCATTCGAGATCGTAGGTTCGAGCTCGCTAGTTTAGCAGTGTCAGACTGCCGTTAGGTTTGTACACTCTGGAATTGAAGACCTGATTGCTAGTAGTGGAGACTGTTTATATAAAAAAAAACACGTTGAAACTATAGAACGTGCAATCTCAGAAGCAGCCAGTCTCTGATATCGAAAGTAATCTCAGGCAACACGTTATGTTCCAGACATCACGTGCAATCTCAGAAACCTAAGCACCTGCAATTTCAAAGAAAATATGTTATTCAAACATCACGTGAAATCTATAGCAATATTTAGATTCTTTGAAAGCATGTCCAATCTCAGAGCACATCATTTCAGCCAAAATGTCAAATTTTGGACAAACGCTCAACTAAAATGTTTTGAAGCGATGTAAGGTTAATAATGAGCATAGCCTAAAATAACCCCCTTCGAATATTGCACTGATGTTATCACAAGTTTTTCGCGTTTCAAATGATGTTTTAATGTTGAAAAGTGAACGTGATACTCTCCTCTCTCTTCTAATACAAAATTTTCAAGGGAAATGGTCATGTATCAGCATAGAACGCACTAGTATGTTTGTTTGTATGTAGGTGCATGAACAAGCGTCGAAGTAGGTGTACATGCGCGAACCAACAATTCAACATTAATTTTATAAAGGAAATAACAATTATATTTAAATAAACTGCGTGTCAAACAAATTTGAAAAGCGCACAAAGTTGTGTCTTCTCATAGTGACTTGTGTGATCTAATTTGGTGTTCTGCAAGTGCGTGCATCTTGAACACATAATTTAAATGCGCAATGCTCCCAAATTGTTTTACACAATAAATTACCTTGCAGTCGTTTGGCTGATATGCAAAATCTGAACACTCACTCGTAACCATCGGTTAACAGACATATTGAAAGACAGAAAGTCAGATTGAAATATCATACCCGCTGAAAGATATTGTTACCAAAACTACTGAAATTATGTTAGTTAAAAACCAAACGTTGACTCCTCTAGCCGTAAAAGGAAGTGATCTTGTACACTTGTATCTTACATTCCATCCCTTCCTTCCCGATGACCTCCTCCCACTCCCATGCTTCTATTTTGCAATTTTAGTATCAGCGAGCAGTCATCTTAGCTCTTCCATGAAAGTACAATCCGCTAAAAATACACCGTGAACGGCGTGGTAATTGGTGGATTTTCTAGATATTGGGTAGCACGACTACAAGCAGTGTTGAATTTCACAGTGGAATAAACGTTCATTAGAGTTTATGGGTGCACAAACTAGCATATCAGTTACTAATATCACACTTGAGGAGTAACATTTGAACCACGTTTCCTTAAAGGAATAAAAAGTACAGGGTGGCCCATAAGTAAGGTACTGTTTTAAACCTATTATAGCTATAAAACTGCAAATGGTAAAGGGATTTGGTTAATTCAAAATGAATGAGGAGATTTCAAAGTTTTTTACCAGCGTATCAAGTCTACCGACAATCACAACATATTGCCCAAAAAATTCATAAAATCCACCTCCAAAATAAATCGCTACGCAATGGAACAACGAGCAAAAACAGTAGAACTTTACGTCCGGTGTAATTGTTTGGTTACTGCAGTGCAGAGGAATTACAGGAATATTGATGGTATTGAAAGAAGTCCTTCGAAGAAGTGCATAAAAAACTGGTATTGAAATTTAGAGAAACTGGGACAACAGCAGACAGACAACGCTGTGGCAGGCCACGGACCATACGAACTGGTGCTTCAATTCAGCTTGTTGCAACGAGTGTTGCTGATCGGCCCAAAACGTTAACTAGGAGACGTTCAATTCAACTGAGAATTGAACGTGATTGAAATGCCTGATACTTTACAGCAATTGAAACTAAACATCATTCAAGAGATCAACAACATTTCACCAGAGACATTAAGGAAAGTAATGAACAGCACCGTAGAAAGAGCACGCTATTGTTTGACTAATAATGGAGGTCATTTAAAAGATATTGTATTCCATAGTTAAACATATTTTATTGTTTCGTTAATAAATTTATATTAAACTTTTGAATTTCTTCTTTCATTCTATATTAACCAAATCTCTTTACCATTTGTAGTTTTATAGCTATAATAGTTTTAAAAAAGTACCTTACTTATGGGCCACCCTGTATATGCTCCAATAAGAGATAGAATCCTTACAAAATTAGAATTAAGAAAGCCAACTCGAAAACAAACATCATATTGTATCAACTTGCTTACAATTAAATCATTAACACAACGTTATTTTAATAACCCATAATTTAATTTATAGATAATAACAGAAAAAATTACTTAAGAAATAACCAATAATTCAAGTTTATAATCAAATTAATTGCAGCTTTTCACTCTGTTAAAATCACACGACGACTACAATATTATTGTAAAATTTAGCTTTGTAATAACGAACATTTATTAAATAGAAGGAATTACACAGAGAACTTCAATTCAGTAAAATCTATTGGTACTCATGACTTACAAATTGAGTTTCCAAATTGGAATAAAAGTACACAAAAAATTAAGCATAATAACAGAATGTGAGTCAATGAAATTAACAAAAGCCGGAGTTGCAGAGTGGAACGAGTTAGGTATAACTCGAAACAATATTTGACTTATTTTCAGTCTTTCACTCAAACTTCGTTATTTTCACCATCATCATCTGCATTATTCGCTACTTGTAGCGTTTTTTACTGCATTTCTTCGTTATATTCAGTATAGTCCTACAATTTTTGTTATTTTATTGACGTTTTCTCGCACATATAAACTCTGTAAATCTTAAATTATGACTTTATTTACGACAAAGAACGAGTCTTGACTGTACAGACAGGCATTCGGAGATCGCTGTAGCTTGAATAGTTATCCAATTTAATGAATATTATGAACTTGTGTGTTGTATGAACTCAACATTAGGGTGCAGAAGTTTAACCCAATAAAAGAAAAAGAAGAAAGTCTCAATTCTAATCGAGTTGATGCACAACATATTCATTAACATTGCGTTTTGAAATCCCTTATCACTAACACTCTCAAAAGGTAGAAATCCAGTGATTGATTACAAAAATTCATGCTTTTACTAAACAAAGAGATAAAAAATATATAGAGACAAGAATAATACCAACAAGATGAATGGTTTGTGTAGTACACGAACAATGCATGAACTGATATAAAACAAAAATATCATTCTTCATTTCTAGAATAACCTCAGCGACCTCGTTCGTTATACATTAATGTCTTTAGGCTTTACTTGCCTCTGCTAGAATTTTTGGGACGAAAGTTTCCACAAACATGCAATGTATTTTGTCATATATCATTTTTACATGAAAAGGTATAATATCATTATCATTTTAAATAGTTTGTAGGCAGAATGCAGAATTTTAGAATTAAAAAGGCTTTTAACTATCAAGTAGAAAATACAAATGTCTCATGCTCCATACTCATGAAATAGTGGTAAAAATCACAAAAATGTAAAGTAATACTGTAATTCATTGAAAACTTTATCCAGGTAAAATAATAAGTTGAAATTTCAAAAAATGATTCATAGCGACATGTGAGATTGAAAATATTTAGTACGAGATACCTGGTACCTATAAAATTATGTGAAATTGAAAGTTTTAAATGTATTTTTCTTACCCAAAACTTGTCAACTTACATCATACTTGCGGAGCATAAGTTAGACACCTGCTATGTTTCATACCGACTTAAAACGACCGTGTTTGTTTGACTTGTGAATTATGATTGGGTTCCGGTAAGTGTTTTATATCTTTAAAAAAACAAGGGCTCGTAAAACTACAAATTGGACAATGTAAAAAGCAATCTTGTAAATGCATAGCTCTGAAAAAATAAAGTGAGAAACTGAATGCTGTAAGTGTAAAATAGTTGTCAGGGGTGACGCTACAGCGATTTGAAACACTGGCAGCTGACGGTTTTCAGTTGTTTACTACCGAAGTTATCTAAGTGCAATGACCAACACCATAAAAAGTTGATTATATCAACACAGTGAAGTTGTCGTCAGTCACTGAGTACGAAAAATATTATTGCAAAGGTATTTTAAACTAAGGATACTAAGATCAGAACAGTCATAGAGTCAATAGAGTCCAAAACTAGTCCAACCAACTCCACAACCTTATTGAAGCTTAGACTCACGGACATAAACGAATAAATTAATTTATGCTAATACATGCGTCACTGAGAACTAGTCGTGGTTGCTATAAGATTAAGACCAATGTGTCTATGAACTTAAACTTGTCATAGATACACTTAATATTTATCGACATCAGTATTCTCGTACTACGAATACTTGGAACGTTTAATGCCAGTGAAGTAACCAATTGAAATTGAGTGATCACCGGCAATGGCAAGACTATTCAAATAAGACGAGTTGTTGGCATAAGTCTACTCAATGATAGAAGCAAATAATAGCAGTGCCATAGTACTGCATTTACAACTACAACTGCCACTACCACGCTATTACCTGCATCTATGATACCTGCTACTAATGCTATATTATGTATATTTTCCGCAGCAGTTTTCATGGTTTCTTGCTGAATTTCTAGAGCTGGTAGAATGCGCAAGTGCTAGTCATTTGAAAGTCGACAGTGAATAAGTGAGCATAATGTTATTGATGCGTCAGGCAGTAGAATTCGGTGGTTGAGCAGTTCTCGCTCTTCAACGAAGGTCGGACAGTGCACTATCACGAAGATATCAGGTCTTCAGATTAGATAAAAAGGCTCAGAACCTCGCAAGTACCTCCTCACTAACGCAAATTGATCGAACGTAAAGTCGGTCCTGAGTTAAAGGGTTGAACGACCATGTCGTTGTCACAGAATTTGTGACTTGCAAGTATTTATAAATTGCAAGAGATACATTGGGGCTTAAGGATAGCTGGTCATCAATGCTCCTGAATTCAGCCGTCCAGGAATTCGATTTTTAAAAGAATGAAGAACACTTATTCGATTATAAATAATAAGCCATATAAATTCATTAACGTGCTAGTTCTAGTGAAGTTTATGAATAGAACGAAGAGAAAAAACAGTAGCATTGATTTCGTGCCAAAAATTTACCCGGCGCCCTAAAAGTCCTTGCTTAAAAAAATCACTGGCAATCTCCGATATTTCCCAGAAAACATAAAGTCAGAAACAACCGCGGTCTACATCAACAATGCTAATGACACGTGCTTGATCTAATCAAAACTTAAAATTACCGCCACGTGGTCCCCTTATTTAGCTTAGTTTATTACGTAATTACTTAATTAACCACTGGTGATTGTGTCAGACCTGTTGAAGTTAAATGGTTTGATTTGATGCAGGTTTTCATTGAGTATTTCCTAAAGTCGTTTTAGTGAGCACATCTGTCTGCACTTTGTCATTGAATAAGTGTCATATTGTCGCCTTAATAGCTATTATTTCCATTGTGCATTTAATCTTCCAATTGATAGTTTAACTTCAAGTTTAACACTGAAAACTAATATGTTTATAGTTTTCTTTTCCCCTGTTGTTATTACTATGCTTTCAGTTTAACATAATTCACGTTTTCATTTTCTTTTGTTATCTAAAGCTTAAAAAATTAACTGAAAACCACCTCAGATATTTGCCTTTTTTTAGATTTGCTTCAACACGAAAATCAGATCTCAAAATTTGATTGTAATACCAAAAGAGAGACTAACACTTATGTAGTTTAGTTTGCTCAATTGGTTCCAAATGAGATATTAATGAAGATATTTCACTGATGCTGTGTACACACGAATGTATCTGTGAACCTTCGCTCTGCTAGAGATGATCAACCTTTGAAATACTGCACATGTAACGTTTATTTCAAAAGAGTTCTTTAAATAGTATATTTTCTAAGAGTTATTTATCCTATCAAATAGCTCCTAAGTTAGAAAAAATGTACTTTAGTAACTCGCCTAATCAAGATCTTGTTTTTCGCAGCCGCCACATAGCTAGTGATGCACTTATGCAGTTTAATTTCCCAGTAATTTCAATGAATGGGTAGAATTTTCAATAAAAAATCATAGAACACCAGAAAAACAAGGTCTGTTATTGTTTTATTTAGAACTGATGAGAAATTTCTTTAAAAAATCAGGCTTAATTTTTCCTTTATCTGTCATTCTTTATTGTATGGCAATTCGCCTAGTTTTTCACCTTGTCTTTAAAAAAACAATAAACTGGAATTTTGAATTTGACGACTGGCAGTCAATTCAAGTGTCGTTACAACTTGACCATGCCATTCATAAATACAGAGCGAGTCTTGTTGATGACCTAAGTGCATCTGGCAAATTGATAAAAACAATTGAATGAGTCTCAAATTCATTTTCTTACCCTCTCTCTAGACTCCACCTATAGATCAACTGATAAGAATGATCTGAAACATCTAAACACAAACGCATAACTCGGACGCCGATACTAAACTATTATCACAAAGGACAATCATTCAGATCTGCATGACTGTGAAATAGCACACGCCTTCATTGAGGATTGGAGCATCTGTGTTAAAAACTTTTGTTACATCAAAAAGTAACTTGCGGCGACAGCCTTTTATTATAATGAGTGAAATATGCTACTGATATGACTCATCTTCAGCCTTATATACACGAATGTGCTTGCGTTACATGGTTGTTGAAGTATGTTATTGTTAAAGTGAGGATTTCAAGGCTGCCCCATGCTTGAATCGAAGAAATAAATTTTTCACTGGCGAGAGCGAAGAATTCTACCGCATATATATTCATTTCTTTAAACACCAGTATTTTCATAAGTATTTTGATACCTCAATGGAAATTTGAATTATAAGAATTGGAAAAATATTATCTTAAAAGCGTGCTTAATATTCTTCATTTTATTTCAACTAACATTTCTTGTCGTTCAAAACAAAAGTTGATGGTGGAAGCAGTTGCTAGAATTGCACCCACTTTCATTAACCGTTCATTTTAGTACGTATTTGTAAAATTGAATACCGTATTCTAGTATCAGAATGTGTACGATGCACTTTTATCATTGAAATTAAGTCAGTA
>VCRD01003371.1:0-31097 GCA_006783055.1 Trinorchestia longiramus | reverse complement strand
TTACAAGCATTTCAACTCTTCTTGAGCTTCATTGCGTTTCTCACTTCGGTTCTGGTGCATAAAAAAAAACAAATATCTTGTTTCTCATCGGAGGACGATTTCCCAATATTCCAAACCCTGCCTCCACCACGTTGGTCCATGAGTAACTAAATGTTAATTATATTTCACCAGCCCTTCGGCGCTAGCGTTTCCCAACTCATTTTTTGGAAAAACTTTATTTGTTCAAGTGACACAACACGATAGAAAACCAGTATTTCATTGAAATGAATATGAGACTTTTCTTAGGAAATTTAGCAGTAATTAAACTTCGTGGCGGTGCAAGGTGCAAATAATCGTACAATATAAGCATATATGAACGTCTACAAACCTGAGCAAGCATAATATACATACGAACGTTTAGGAATCAGCGCAAAATGGAAAAATACTAAGCAGCAATTTAACCCACTGCAGACTTCAGCTCAAGTGCCTTTTCCTGGCTTCAGTAGCCAGGATTATTTCTGGGGAAGACAAAATTCCCAAAAGTACCCCGACGAAAACAGACATTGTTCATATACGACGACACACTGTGCGGCAATTCTGTGGCACACACCATGCAGGAGGTGTATCCTACAATGCCAGAGCATCTTCCTAGTATAAATAACATAAATTCTACATTAATATCTTAATAAATTGACGACGGATATTTTTGTGGCATGTTTATGGTGACCGAGTTGGTCAAAGCGCCACTGTACTGAGTGATGGAGTCACTTGAGGTGAGGTTTGGATTCTCGCGTGTAAACGATTTGTCACAGAGAGCTGGACAATAAAAACAAGTGTATATTTTGCGCTTCTTCTTAATGACGAGATCTAGGCAGCGAGAAAACTGGAAATGCCTCTCCTTTTCAATTAGTATGTTGTCGTAGCAACTTTGAAAGATGCATTTTAATTTGCTTAGAAAAGTCGACAAGATGAGGTAAGATCAGACTCCGGCAGTCCTAATGAGAATAAAAAATGTCCCCATGAACGTGTTTTTTACTGAAATATTTTCGCTCTTAAGAAAATATTTTTATCATTTGAAGCTGATTATTAATAACTGATTAATAACTGATATATAGCTGATTAATTAGGCAATAAAAACAAGCCGTTTGACCCATTCTTGGGTTGACACCCAAGTCCCATGCCGTCTAAATTTCTGAGTTGTAATTTCATTTAAATGAGATCCCGTACGGGAGCTCTTTTTCAGTGCACTTAAAAGATTTTTTGGTAGCAAACTATTGCTTGAAGGTAAAATAACATGTAAACATGTAGGCGTCATAGATGTAGGATCATTACTTAGACATACATGCGAAATGAATCTACCAAATTCAACTTCAGATTTATTTCTTTTGCGTTTCGTGAGTTTCCAGGTTTTCAACAAGAGTTGAAACCTAGCTTCTCTATGCCACCTCCACCCTAGTGGCTGCAGGCGAACTCACCGGACATGTTTTTAGCTGAGTCATTTCATGACTCTATAAAAATCTACTATGAAATGCAACAATTCTAAGATATTTCTTGGTATTGGTACGTATGCGTTTCCTCCTCAAGGCTGCGCACGGAGGGATGAGGAGGATGGGACACACGAAGGGACAAAATTGTGCAAGTGCTTTAGGAATCCGACCACAAAACACGCTTTTTGAAAATGTCGAAACCGCAAATTTTCGATACCTTGCACAAAAGAGATGTTCATCATATCTCTTTTAAATATTGTAATTCAACCAGGAGTTTGCTCGTGATAAAAAAATGGTGTTGCGTGCAGTACTTGGCAGATATTGCTAGTAAAATACATAAAAATAAAAAATAAAAAGAGCATATTGCAATTTCTGTGGCTGGCACGTAGAGTAGAATCCAAACAATAGCTGCTGATGTTATCCAGCATTACATAGCTACGTATTTTGAACAACTATAGGGAAATAATTGTGCAGAATATTCCATATTATAAAATGAGAATGCACAGACCAGGCAAACGTTAATTAGTTGTGAAAACAATGTAAAATTCAATACGGAAAAATATTTGATCCAAATGTAACTTATAAGCCTACGTACACCAATGACTTACTACAACCACCACATTGCTGCGCCTCCTAAAGAAAGTAAAATGATAAAGTTATAGGAATATTTTCCTGTTGGATTTAACGATTTCATTTCAACAACAGTAGAAGCTCAAATAATATTAGCTTCAGAGATCACTGTCACAGCACAGCCAAAAAAAAACATTATAGATGGTCAAATTAGGTACTAGACACGTGATGAGTTTGCATGCTCACAGAAAACGCTCAATATCCTTCAATCATAACGGTAAAAAACGAGCAAAAATAACATCCTCATTGTTACAACTAATAACTTAAAAAGTTTAACACCGTTGGTATAAATAGAGCCCATAAATACATGAAATAACGAGCTAATTTAAATGGACATACTCGTATGCTTTTAGTACAACATTCAATGGAGATTTGTTGCACCTGTAGGCTAACAGCTCATGTATTGTGTGAGACTCGCTGACATCTTTTAGTTTAATCACGACTTCTTACTTATATTTGCTGCTTGCTAGAAGCTAAAACTCTCCTTAGCTTTGTTTGTCTCGAACACGTCCAATTAGTCGCATGGCTTTTATCAGAGCTAAATTAGAATGAAATGATTTCACGGACATCACTTTTGCACGAGATTTTAGGTTATTGTCCTGGTGGAAATCCAGCCGCGACGAAGTAGATGCCATGACATCGGCAGAAGAATCACTTTTCGGGCATGTTTATGATCATCTTCCGGGGTGTGCTGTAAAATGTGCCCGATTTTATGGGTACGACCAATTGCTTCTCTGCCTCTACCAACATACACGGCGCTGTCCGCCTGCATGAACCATTTTTGGAAGTTCTTATTTTGTAATTTTGTTTAAGAAGGCAAACCAACCGCATATCTCTACTACAGAGGTTCAGAAGCTTGCATCTTTGCTCCTATAGAAAATTATTAGCGATTGTTTCAGTTGAATAGTATTTCGAAGTGTATTTTGGAAGCTGCTTCTTGCGTCCAGTTCCTTCCTCCGGCTTTCTCGTTCAAAGTTCGGGTTCATCCGACCAGAATTAAGAAAATCTCATGTCTTGAAGTCTCAAGGGGAGTCATGATACTGTAAGAAGGAATCGCATCATTGTAACTTTAGTAATACCCGTAGCTTTAATTTAGCTGTGTGTATCATAGTGTTAAGCAATGTTATATTGCCTGACAGTGGCTTTTAGCTTATAGAATTGAAAAATTTATAATTATTTGTATCGTGTATTAATATTCTATACATTTGAAATACACTAGTTTTTATTTCAATGGAATAACGATTTTTCGAAAACTCAAGTTTCGTTCAAGAAAGTGAACGTTGCATCAGAAATGCCCAAAGAAATCTTTCAGTAAATGACGTTTTCAGGAAAATAATGTTTCAATGTTTGAACGAAATGAAGAAATATTTAAAAACTTATAAATTCAATGCATTTCCGTAGGATTAAGAGCAACGAAGACATGACAATTCTGATATTACTGTGCCAGCAGACGTGTTTTGTTGGTGATCAATGAAACTTTTTTGCGCTCTTAACGATTTCTGTGAGTTTGCGGATTCTGATTACAAATCTGAGAATGCGAAAATACTAAAATGAAATACACAATGAAACTAGAAGTTAATTATGCTGTAGATGCAAGACTGAGCAAGACATGATTATGGCCACGCAGGAGAGGGAATGTCATGCCTCAGCTCTGGCAGAAGAAGGAATGTTGCGGGACTGTGATAGAAGGATCGCTAGCATCTTCTTCGGCGGCTATCAATAGCGAGGCAAACGTTTCAACGTTGCCTCGGCCCAGTGGTTTCCTTCTGCGTAAACGTTCAAATGTGAGCGGCAGCGAGTGCATTTAAAGGCCCCGTCAGCTGATCTCTTCTTTGACACGAAACGACTGTACGAACTGCTGCTCTACTCAGGGGTCGGACATACCGTGTCTGCGGCGCTATATAATAGAACAGGCCGTTTACATTTTCACTCGCAAACAACATATTACTTTCGTCAATTCTTCTTAAAGTTGAGGCTTATCCTTGTTATTGCAAGTATTGTTATTTACTTCATGTGAAAATGAGACTAAAATTACTAAGAGAACTTAAGCTCCAATATGAAAGAGAACGGCAGTGGAGAAAAAGCTCTATATCATTTTAGACCGAACAAGGTCTTGCTCAGCAGTGAGCGGTGTTGCCATACGCATGTCTTTGAACGAAACCCATGCGTAAAACATCATCTCTGCTAAGAAATATGTTTTGTGTGCATTATTACACACAAAACTACGCCACTAAAACACTCACATAGTATAATAAGGTATATCTGCATCTAATTGTATCATTTTTAATTAAATTATATTGCATAGGATATTTCTTTCGTTTGCGTGGTAAAATACGATATAATATGAAGGGAACGAAAACTTCTGGGTTTCTCTACATGATTCAGTTGGAGGACATCAGACTGTCTTGGGACGACGCCGTCAGCTATCGACCAGCTTTCATACTTTGTTATTTTATTCACGTTACTAACAAGAAAATTTTGCCATGTTAATATAATTACTATTACCAATAAAATATTTAAGCCTAACCAAACTATGATTACTGAGTCGCGAAACCAAAGACTATAAGAAAGATTTTTTTTTAGTTCATTGGTTTTCACCATCCCTGTATCGAACACCGTGCGTTATATAAAAAAAAAATATTCCTTTCGATTCGAAAACATCAATCACAAGCAACAATTTTAAATTTAAACTTACCAAAATTGCTGAGACTGAAAAAAAAATTATTGTTAAAATTTTTCATAGATGGACACGGGTAGAGAAACCGGCTGGTCTCAAACAGGCAGAAAAAACAAGGTTGTCATATAGATGTAAAATGAGGGTATTATGAAATCTATTTTAACAAAAGTTATTCATACTGCTTATATGTACCTATTCACAAAATTTGAAGAACTTATTCACTAAAGTCAAATTTAATATTATTTATTTTATGTATCCCTATTTTACCTTCAATTCCACCATCTTTGAAGCGAATGTTCTGTAGTCGGCTCGTTGAGAAGAGCTGGGGACGAGAACCTTCAACCCAACTTTGTCCGACCTCTACAACGTCACCGTATGTCGTCATTGAGTTCCGTACCAACGAACATATACACGTGTACACGCGTGCACATGCACGTATATTTCTCTCTTGGCTGAGTTAAGAGATATAGTCCACATATAAGTCTTTAATTTCGTCAAAAAATTTCAATTTCACTTTATATTTAATTCGGAAAATTTGTTTATTCAGGGAATTATTCTTTAATTATCTTGTACGAATATATTTTACTAGTGAAGAAATCACTCAGTTCGATTGGAGGACGTAGGGAATTTAGTTGTTTTTAGGGTAACTATTTTTCACCGTTCCACAATCACGTTCACTGTTCAGAATATCGCACTACTGTTCACTGGATTCAGTTCACAATATCGTTATCACAAAAAGTCTGGGGAATACAAAACAAATGAAAATGGGATTTATTTCTTGCGAATACCATTATTAAACTGCATAATCCCTCATGAGTAATGGTATATATCAAAGATACATGAAATAACTATATTACAAGAAAAGACACAATCTCTACTGAAACCATGATTCTATGTAATGCATAATATACGCATTCAAAAATTCCAAGCAATTTTCCTAATTCTAGGGTAACTTTTGCTCCGTAGCTCCGGTGCTTCCTGGGGCTCTTCGACTTGACAGAGAATTTGTAAGCAGAGCGCCCGATGCAGGCGTAGAGTGTAGAGGTGTAGTGTGTGCTAGTGCTAGCCACGTGTGATTGTCCATTCACTCGACCATACCTTGTGACTGTGCTTCTGTGGACTAAAGTTTACATTACTACACTCTACCTAAGATAATGACATCGTCAAAGATTACTCTCGATCATCATGTAAGCTGAAATGTCAGAGCTTGGAAAGGTAAGTTGAGAAAGTGTTAGTAGTAGTGATATCTCTTCACGGAAGTAATTCTTATATGCCTCTAACACTGACCTCAAATTACTTGGTTCTAGCTCAAAACCTACATTTATCATCTGAAGTTATTTTGTGCCAAAATTGTCTGCAAAGATGCCATTGTTTTGCGTGTGTTTGAAATGAAACTTGTGATCCAATTCAGCATCACATTCCCACCTAAACACAGGCAGTAGAAACTAAACAAGATTATGCAGAAGTTAAAATCAAGAAACTGTTTGACCAAATCATACCTTCAGAAACTTGAATTGCATTTCAGTTTTGTTGCCTTAGTACAAGAGTGTCTTCTTCAATGTTACAAGTTTGAGCAAAGTGAAAGGCATTAAGAATATTTCCAGAATGTATTTGATTCATGCTGAAAATTATGTGCTTAGGCTTTCATCATGTGAGTTTTAGATGATATGCTAAATAACTAAGAATGTGGTATTAGTATGGTTCATGATCATTTAGAAAAGCTTTATTTAAGTTTATAACCAAATATCTCTTTTGAATCAGTTAATGCATGTCTGCATCTTGTTGTTGAAGTGCAGTAAGGCACAGGGTGTCGCTAAATAATGTGTACAGTTTTATAAGCTGTAGTTTGAATATTACTGGTATTCATAATGTGTACATAAGGTGAGCAACCACATATTCTGTTTACAAAATAAAACTTTAGATCCTGCTCTTTTAAATGATATCTCTCCCAGCCTCCTAGCACCAGTAGTATTCAAACTACAGCCTTGTAAAAATGTATTCATTTTTTGGGGACAACCTCTCTATAACATTTCTAGATTTCTAGGAAAGATTTGAAATGTTTCACAGGGCCAGAATAATGAACCAAAAAGAGGCAAGGATGTTAATTGAATCAGAGTTTATTATTTTAAACAAAAACTGTAAGTGTTGTATGATTCACAAAGTTTTGAGTTGCTGCTTCCAGTCTGTTGAATACTAAATAATTGAGTTAGAAGTGCCTTCAGAAATATATTTTTCTCCTAACATTTATAGTGAAATATCAATTTTTGTAGAAGATTGGAAGTTACCACTATCCTATAGAACTTTTGGTATATTACTTGAAGGGATATTTTGTTTAGTAATATAAAGTTTTGATACTAGATTTTAAGTAAAGGCTCTGCATCAATGAGCTACAGTCATCCAGTATGAGGTTATGGTCCAGTATTTGAATTCTAGTTGGGAGCAGCATGTGGGACCAGGGATTGGGAGCAGCATGTGGGACCAGGGAGCATTTCATGGCTACACGTAAAACTCTCCTAGACAGTTACTATGCTATAACATACTTGAACAGCTCTACTACATTTCCTTGTTGTTTTCTTTAAAGCATTTGGTGTGGGATAAACATTTATTCCTGTACTGATATAATATCTAACTCATATAAAATCTAATATTTAACTCTTGTAATGTCTATTATCTAGGTCTTATAATATCTAATATTTAGTTCTTAATATCCAGCTATGTATAAATTATGTTGGCTGTTATCCTATGCCTGAAATCCAGCCGCTGGTTTGACTGTGAATGCAAGCGGCCAATCAACAGGCTTTATTGCCTCTATTATTGTTGCCATGAATGTTGATTGGCCACTGTAAATAAGCTAGTCAGTTGCAAATGCCTAACCCATGTGTTTATTCTCATGTTTTTTATACAACATATTGCTACTCTCAGCCATTCAAATACAACATATACAACATATTTTATACAACATATTGCTACTCTCAGCCATTCAAATACAACATATTTTATACAACATGTTGCTACTCTCAGCCATTCAAATACAACATATTTTATACAACATATTGCTACTCTCAGCCATTCAAATACAACATATACAACATATTTTATACAACATATTGCTACTCTCAGCCATTCAAATACAACATATACAACATATTTTATACAACATATTGCTACTCTCAGCCATTCAAATACAACATATACAACATATTTTATACAACATGTTGCTACTCTCAGCCATTCAAATTAAAAACTGATCACCAGTACTCCATGTGAGGCATGCACGGAGCAATTTATGTATTGCATCTCTAAGTTTTACTTACAAGAAATCTATAGACATGCTAACTTCTTAATAAACATATTTCCAAAGTTTTACAGAAGATAGGCCAGCATAAACAATTTATTTTTATGTACTTCAACAATTTACCTTCATTGTAGATAATGTTGAGCAAGAGCCGTGGGCACATACAAGCATTTTCATTTATTATTTAACACAAATAACATGAAGTCTTGCTAATATTTTCTCATTTGAAAAATTGTCTATAAAATAAGTTGCTTAAATGCTTTAAGTTTTGACCACCAATAAATATCTGTTGGAAGCATGCATCTGAACTTGCTTCACTATCTCTATCAATATGGTTGAGCTCTTCCTTTATTTCAACTTAATTACAAATGTCACATGATGATGTAGCATAAAAATGAATAGTTGACAAAAAATTGTAGTGTAGACTAGTTTTGAGCTCAAATATACATATGAAGTTACCTAAAATAGAACTGAATTAAACTCCTATGTTTTTATGGAAAGCCTGAGATTCAAACTAAGACAAATTCCAAACTCTGTATTTATACATGAGAACATACACTGAGTATTCAGATGTAAGTTATATGAAATGCATCAAAGTTTGTTAGTTTACGTGAGACTCGCTCAGCATCATCCTCTTGACTTGACTTTTTATGATTATAAGAAAGCAATTGTTGGTATATGTAAATAGTAAACAACCAATGGCAACAACTTTGAACTAATAACTGTTTGTATATAAATCCCTCTGATTATAATATAATCCCATTGATTTTAATGATATTGATTATGATGAAATCTCTGATTATAATGTAACTTATAAATCAATTCTTTCAATAAATTTTAGGCTTAGTTTATGAAATTAGCACATCGCTGAGATGCTTGTGATATTTAGCCTGTGGCATCCCAAGTCTTGATTGTATGCTACATGAAGCAAGTTATCTTAGATAAAATAGCATGCAAATGATTTATGAACTGTCACGAAATATGCAGCTGCATCTAGGTAATTTTATGCATATTAAACCAGTAATATTTTTCTCTGGTTTATGCAATAAATAGTAAAGACTAGTTAACTTGAAACAGAGTTCCGTGGAGCATAAAGTGTCAAAAGTATTATGAATATTTTGTGGTTGAGTGCATAAATAGTATGAGCAATTAAGTCACTTCCAATAATTAGAAGATAGAGATAATTAATAGTGAAGATTCTTCCTTTTTTGATTCTCAATTTGAAATTTTGCCCTGGAGTATTATTTTTCATGCACTGTTCCATAAGAATTAAATTTCAAGTAATAATAAAGGTGTAATGGTATACAAATCTAAATTAATGTCTATTACTATGCGCAGTATTACAAAGATCTTAAATTATACAAGGGATTTATACTTTATAGTCATGGATACTAGAATGTTATAAAAAGTTTTAAATAATAATAGGAACAGTTGATTATAAAATATTCATCATAAAATGAAATATATGGCTAAATTGATCCCCACTACACATTCATACAAAGGAGTTACCAGCTTGTCCACACATTGATGCCAATGTTCAATTAATAATATTTAGGAAATTCATACATTTTATTCATATTTTAATATGATTTTGCTCAGAGACATAAATTTTGAATGCTTATTCTCAGATAATTGTTTATGCAAATAATTCAGTTTTTTGTCTTTTCATTGGCTACTTAAATATCTGTGGGACCAATTTTTTTTTTTTTTTTAGAAATGTTATCACCACTTTACTGACTGAAAATTACTTTTGCACTTGACTGTTTCGATGTAAAAATTTTTTGTGTGGTCAACTCTACTTTAGGAAAAAAATGCACAAACTTACATTTAATAGAACTTTTCTCAACCCTATAATGTACAAACAATCGTCATGCCTCTAACTCAGCGAAGTTTATCTTCCTACACACATCGTGCACGGAATGAAAATGTTAAATATTACATAAGAATAATATCTCACGCAAGCAGGATGACCAGCGAACGCGTTTCATTTCGTTGGTTCTAGAGAAAACTTGGCCTACTAGTTATTACTGCAGTAACTGATGTAAATGCCAGTACCGAAAACGGTGCAGACGACGGCACTGGCCCGAGCTGCACTTCCGCCTCCGTTTTCTGTGTGGGAACTGAACTTCGCGGAACACGGCCCAGCTTATCGTAATCCGGCCTTAAATATTTGGCGTCTCTATTTTTCTGGATCAGGTTATGTGACGTGATTATAATTCATTGTATTGCTATAAAAGTTTGTATTAGTTTGAAAGTAAGCAAGTACAGGGTTCGAGAGCTGCTAGACATTTGTAGTGTACTAAATATAGTGTTTTTTTTTGCAAAAAATGTATGCATTCAAATCGAATTTGTACAAACATTTTAGATGATGCTTTATGAAATAATTTATGCAGCCACTTTTGGCTTCAACGACTGCTTTTGTGCGGACACGAAATAACCAAGAAGCTGAAATCAAGTGGTCGTTTTTCTTTTCGGACACCACCTGGACAATGACGGCCTTCAATGTAACTATGGCACTACGAGCATGTCCCTAAGTCTCCCTTGCAACAACGCTCCACAAGTAATAGGGATTTAAATCGGGCAAGTTTGTGGGCCACATGATCGTAAAAATTCCCTGATACCGAATCTTTAGTTACTATGTCTTTGTGAGTTGTTGAGTTTTGCTGGAAAACGTATGGACTTCCATTGGATGCTTAATTTATCCAGGGCTTAACAACCGTTTTTAGAACATCGATGTATTCAGCAACATTAACACTAAGACCCTGTGGAATAATGCAAGATATGACCTTGACTACTCACAACTCGTAAAAGCATGACAATATTTGGTGTGTATTACGCCGGGTACGTCACAAGGATCTACACACAGCCGCCTGTCATCTCTTTAAAATAATGAGAATTATCAAGTTTCCATTTTCTGTGACGCATTTCCATCACTACACAAATCTTCTTTCCAGGCCTATACCTCGACTACTATGATGTCATGTTAAACAGCTAAAAAATTAATTTCACTGAGGTAACGTTAATGCCAAAGAAAAGTGACTGCATATCTTAATCGCAAAACTATTCTCGTTTAACGTGCCTGAAAGAAGACGCGTAAAACGAAGGCTGTGGTTGTCTCCGAACGACCAGTGCTGTGCGCTGGGAGGTTGAAGCGGTGTGGTTGAGAACGCCTTTTTCTATGGGTTGTTTTTGCGTGCTTCGCTTTGCTCGTCTATCCTTAGACTTGCCCTTCCATTGTCCCTTCTCTACCTGCTCTCAGACTGGCATTCCTTCTCCGTGCCTCGTCTTAGTTCCATTTCACACAGTCTTGCTGCCCGCAAAACCATGAACATTTCTTGCTCTCTTCTTTAATTTGGAACGAGAAATTGAAACAAATTGCTATCGTTTACGTGAGCAAATGATGAAGACAGTTTATGCGTTTGTAAGAAATTTATTTCGTCGAATGCTGGTGACGTTGAAAAGTTATATTTGAAAGTTGTTGAAATAAACGAATGTTATTGCTTCTTTTAGGATTATCTGTTCAAAATCCTTATGCTGTAAGTTCATTTTGATAGAGAATTTCATCATACAACAGGAGGTAAAAGTTCTTCATAACCATTGAATTTACTTTGTACTATATAGACTTCAGACATAGGATTTTGGTACAAATAAGAACAAAATTGAAATTGAAAACAAATGTAAATACCAGTCGAAGTGACTCTGAGGAGATAAAGATATGGAACAAAATACGAAAAAAATGAAAAGCCGGCAAGTAGACTGATGGGTAGACGTAGAAACAGATAACAGAGTTGAGGTGGGAGACGGGAGGTTTTATTCTGACCTCCTGATAACGAGCTACGACATCTACATCATTATGTTGAGTGCTTGCAATAGTTTTTATGAGCTTTCACTTTGTTGAAACGATTGCACTGCGATTTTTTGGTGACAGTTGCGTGGACATGAAATACTGCTGCATTTTCCAGTACGAAAATAATATAGTATTGCCTGCCCTTGCAACTTTAGTTTGCGGTATTGTGTGTTCTTGTGTGTTTAAAGAAGTTACAAGAATTAGACGCAATACGAAGTATACTACTAGCATGGAGTTATTCAGTGTTTCTCGTAGCTATGCCTGAAAGAAACTGAATAGAAGACATAGACTTACCCCATGGTGGAGTGAGGAAGTAGAACACTATTTCTTGCTTATGGTTATTTTGAAAATTTAATTCATCTAATATGAATCATAATCGTTAAATTCCATTCATTACGAAAATCAAGTTTATGTGGAATGAACTTGTTTATTTAAGAGAGATCCACGTACAGAGGCTACTAGGTCGGAATGCATCTAACGCGCTAGCTTATTAAGATGGATATTTACTTATCTTCTAATTTCGTAGTCACATGTTCAAAACATTCAAAATATAACGAAGTAGTTTTTTGTTAGGCCGTTATTTTCGTAGGTATTTTTGTTATTAAAAAATCACGACTTCATTTGATAAGCATGCAAATCAAGCTTCACTTTTCATTGGCATTGCGCTTGTAAGAGTTGTTTTTTTAATTATCTGTTTTCTTCTGCGCTACATATCCTAGTATGAATATACCTCATAGTCAGGTCAATGTAAGTGCATGATGAGCCACCCACCCTTCCTCCGTCATGTTTGATTTAATCATTTGAAAGGAGAAATAAAGCGACCTCCGTAGTGAGTTACTACACGTATTAGAATACCATGATCAAAGCGGTAACTCAATTTGTCTTCAGTAGAAAATGTTGTATTTTTACTGATAAGTAATTGTTGCGTATGACCCTCAGCTTTCATGCGAGTAGAATGTGTATTCTGTCGTTTAATTTGTGTATTTTCTAGATCAATAAGACTGATAATAGTTGTTTGTGATGGTAGAATTGTTTCGGTTGAGATAAGATACAACATTTTAATGAAGTCCCTCTCGCCGAACATGAATTTTACGCAAATACCTCATTCCTCTAATACGATTTTATTGGGAAAGAATACTATCATTATTATTAACACCATTATAGTTATGCACACTAGTACACACTGGTTTGCAATACGGTGTATCTGGAAGGAGTCAGAGTGTTGAGGAACACGAGCACAGGGGAGTGTGAGGACTGAATGCCAGGTGTATTCTGAGAACTCCCTCCTACACTCCAGCGTCCTGCCGGTATTTCCTGCCTCACTCCGGTGTCCGTCCGCACTCCTGCATGCACCAGACCACTTATAACCTGCTCGACTTACGACTTGTTCCACTTACGACCTTCTCGACTTACGACTTGTCTGATTTACGACCTGCTCAATTTACGACCTGCTCGACTTGGACTTGGGTAAACAACCGAATAATTATCGAAGTAATTATCCGACCCAAGAATGGGCCAGAAGGTTCGTTCCTATAGCCTCATTCTATTCTATTCTCGACTTACGACTTCTCTGATTTACGACCTGCTCAACTTACGACCTGCTCGACTTGCGACTTGCTCCACTTGCGATCTCCTCGACTTACGACCACGCGTACTTACAACCCTGACGACACTGTGGTAAGGAGAAATAAACAACTGCATACATTTTAGTACCATGAAGGTACTACGGATAATGACGCGATGTTATGCAAGAAGGTGGAGAGTTTTGAGGTCAGTCTTACGGTTGGTTGGTCGAAAATTGTCTGGATCAAGCGACTGTTCTACAATAAAGCTGAAAAATTAATTATTTCTCTAGCTGAAGTTTCAATAAACTGATACCGTGTACGAAAATTTTCTGAGCGTATTTCCCTGACAAAAAATTTTCGTAGATTGTTTTTTTTATATTATTTGTATGATAATTTGCTATTCAAAACTTAAGTTCTGATAAATATTGAACAGAAATTGATACTAGGATTTTATTTTCTATATATTGATAGTGTTTAGTTTTGAAGTGTGTTGGTTGTAGCGTATTGCAGTGTTGCATCTGATGTGCACCACACCTGATCGAACTCGAGTTCCCCTTGTGCCCTTAATTCTCTTGTAAAATAATGCGTAGTGTAGGAGAAGCAAGCTGTTGTAGCAAGTCTGTTTGCATTGTCTCGTGTATAGGAGTGTCTGTTTGCACTGTCTCCTGTATAGTATAGAAGTGTATGCTTGCAGCGTGCGCACGGTGCCGTGGTTCAATATGACCTGGAACACGTGGCAGAGTAGCTAGCTCGTCTCAACATGTTAAAGTCTTGTCCCTCTTCTGTTGTGATGTAGAGGCCCCCCATGATGGCCCAGGTGGCTGACGTTTAGGTTGCATTGTCGTAAGGCTGAGCGGCATGGTACAGCCGGCCCCGCCTCGAGTGCTAGTGTTTGCAGGCTAAGAAACGTTTGTAAGTGGCTGTCATTAGATGAGGAGCATGCAGGCAGGCAAGACGCAGGACGCTGCTGCTCGCATAACTCGGCCCTTTAGAGGGGCTTGTGTCACGCACACGGCAAACGTCACCCTACAATGAGGGGCAGTGGGGGCCACAGCCTCGCCCCGTAAGTCCCTCTGCTCTCTTCCATTATTGCGCCTTTACGGCACTACCGCTTACGGGCTAGAATGAACGACGGAGCGAGCAGTCCTCGGCTTTATGGAGTTTCTACAGAGGAACGTGGAGACTGAAGCTGTATTTGGCTCATACTCCCACAGTTCATTAGGCCGTTCCATTCTGGCACTTCGGTGCAGGTGCGTAGAGCTCAATCTCGCTAGTCCCGCTCTTCACCCTTGGCCAGTCACCGTTGTGTTGACTGTCACCTTATCCCCTCGTGGCCTCCCGCCTATAATGATATCTTGGTTGGAATTTTAGTCCTTATAGTACAGTGTGTTGAGTTCATAGTTGCTTGCGTTCCTCGGTAGTCGTCCAAGTTCTAGGTAAAATATGCTCAATTCCCTCTCTTATAAGTGAGGAGCATAAGGACTTTTATTTCTTATGTCTTACCGAGCGCATGGCTTTTTCAGTGTCGGGCTGCAAGTATTCAGCGGTGAGCCTTAAGCTAGAACGAACTACGGTTCAAAATTGCTCTTCCCATTGCCGATGTTCTGTTCAGGGGTCGGACAAAGTTGCTCTGTGAGTGTGGTTCAGGCTGTACGGTGGTGTCGCATAGAGGCGAGTATCGTCTGCTCCTCGTGTGGAACTCTGGGCGCTGTCTCTGTCTCTCTCTCTCTACCAAACATTGCTACCAGGTTGAAGAAAAAAAACTGCCGCCTTCAGCTTCGTAGGAAATAAAAAGAAATGAAAATTAGACTTAGCTTTTAATATATAACGAAGGGAATTCATTACGGATGTTTTCTGTATTAAAAGAAACTCTTATCAATACCTGTTTTGCTTAATTTTGCTGTATAAGTATAGAATTAAGATGATAACACAGACATTAGTGTTATGAGCGTGTTGATGGGAGAGTGTTGTGTGTAGCGATAGAAGTGTAGGCTGTGTCTGCATTGTGCCGGAATAGCTCTACTAATGCTCCTCTCAACTCCGCCTTTTCCACCTGTTGTTACGTCATCTCTGAGCTCTTTAAATGCCTTGTCTTATCAGTAACGCGTTATGTCGGCAGGTAGAATTCCTTCAAGCTCTTGTCTATCTTCCATATGATTCAATTATTTTACGTAGCTATTTACACTAAAATACATATAAAAACGAAATAAAAGTTTTTTTTAGTTCTTCCCAATCCTACAATTTGGTTAATTTTCTGTGTATCTGTGTCTGGTGATAAATGTACTTGTTATATTGGCTTGTATTATTTGTTTGAATAGAATGTAATACGCTTCTGGTTGCTGTCGTGTTCTTTTAAACAATTGTTCCATGACTTCAATATAGAGGTCTCACTAAGCTGATCTAATTGTTCTTATTCAAGTAACATGGTCCAATTAGAGATATAAAAAGAGGAATACTGAAATAAAAAACCAGTAACCAAACGTACTTTTTAAATTGAGCGCTTTATTATTTATTAAGAAGGACTTTTAATCTCTGAAACTTGCTTTTTTCGTTCGATTGAAAATGCAAGCTTCGGTGTGATGAGTTATGGGTGAAAGTAACTAAAATAGCGAGTACCTTGACAAGCATGGTAGTGGTTGACTTGCTAGAGGCCGTGGTGTGGTGGTAGAATGGTACTCACATGTAACAAGTTGAAATTGATGTTACGTAACGGCAGGATGCTGCAACACAACTTCCTTTTTCATGTGCTTTGGAAAAAGGAAGTTATGTTACTGTATCTCGTATAACTTCATGTCGAAAGACGGCCGCTGTCCGTTTGGTTTGTATGACGCTAGTTACTTATAGTAATTAATTTAAAAATTACTTGTGTTTGGTATGTTCCTCAAGGCAAAGTGGCATGGTTTCGCTGGCAGTGTGGCATGCGCACACCAGCACTGGCATGCACCACACCAGCACTGTGGCATGCGCCACACCAGCACTGGCATGCACCACATCAGCACTGTGGCATGCGCCACACCAACACTGTGGCATGCACCACACCAGCACTGTGGCATGCACCACACCAGCACTGTGGCATGCACTACAGTGTGGTGGCTGTGGTGTGTAGGAAAGTCTCTGAGTTCAAGGGCGGCAGCTGAAGCATCGCTCAGCGACCGCACAACCTCAAATTCAAAATTTGTTTATTCGAATCTTCGTGGAAATACATTTACTCGGCGAGGAAGTTGCAATTCTAATGGTGTCTGTTAAGTTTTTATCGATTCATGAGTACGAAGAAAATCTACTTTTAATATATCAAATACGCTGTGGATTACCAAATTGGTTTCATTAATAACCGACCCATCGTTCAAATTTTCAGATTCTGATAAACATTTTCTTCTGGGTACTCATCAGAACGTGTTATAAATTCTTTGGTATCTCTGTAAAAGACTTCAGTTAATGATGTACATGATAGTACAATTTTGACACATAACACTCAGCGATGAGATAAAATTCGAGAGAATCTTCAAGTTCACCTGACTGCAGCTTGGCGTTGTGATGTATTTGAATTTTTTCAGAAAGGTGTGATTAATTCGAGTGTTGGGTGTAAAATAATCTTGGGCAACTTCTGTCATTTGGAAGTACAGATTAGCTAAAGGTTGGCCGTATTCAGAAAGTAAGCAAATCGTGTGTCATAAAGTAAGCGTTAGTGTATCCCATACATGTGTCCGTATACATTCTTGATTTTGTGTTCGTCCGTGACGTCATTGGGACATGGAGCGTTCTTTTTACTGGGACTTGATTGTTTTTCTTGCTCTGACTTGGAGCGTTCTTCTTGCTGGGACTTGGAAATCTCTGGGTGAACTCTGGGTCTCATTGTGGATCCTCGCCCACCACGTCATAATTCTTCACTGTCCCCCGCTGACTCTGCACTATTTCCCTCCCTCTTCCCTCGTAATCCTTTTCCAGATAGTTAACTTCCCTACGCTCCCCTCCCGAAGTTCTTTTTCCAGTTCTCATGGTCTTTACACTGCATAGTTTTAACTCGTTTTCTTCATCAGCGACACCATCTGGAAATTGATAGATGTTGAGGTAAACACTGTTTTGAAACAGCTGTTGCATGCGCTGTCTTCATGGAGTGCGGTGTTTGTGATCAGCACGCTGCAGGGAGAGAGTCAGTACGTGGTGTAGCTGGCCTCAGAAGGAGAAAGCCCAACTTGCAGGCTGTACAGGACGGGATCCAGACTTAGGACTGCGAGGACTGGCTGCTAACTGACGTTGTTGCAGTCAGTCTTTGCTGGCAGTTGGAAATTTCAAACAGTTTTGTCCAGTCGTCAGATTTTCAGGAATAGTGGTGCATTTGGATATGTAAATTGTTGGTTCGCTTTGAACTTGTTGATGTACGGTTCTGGTGCTATATTGACTGAATATTTGTCACGTAAAGGTGTGCATGTGCACGATGTTAATGCTATAGGATAAATATTATATCTTCTAAGTTTTTAATACATTATTCTTTAGTGGAAACTAGCAGTTTTGTTGATTTGTCATGCTCGTGAGGCACGAAATTGTATGTGCATACGCTTAGGTCTGATTCGAAAACTTTTATAAACACACTTGATTATGAGTTAAATGAGATCGCAATTTCTGAAAACTTAAAAGGGGTAAAACCAGGTTGGGTTGACTAGTCCTGAAGGTTGCCTGCTGTGGTGGAGGTGTTGGTGTGGCTAAGAGCCAGCCCTAACCACCCCTCCCTTGCGTGTGTGTGTGGGGGAGGGAAGTCAGCCAGTCGCTGTTGGGGTAATAATGAGGGTAGCGAGGTGTGGGGGTAGTAGGGGTGTTAGGGGAGAGGGGATACGGCGGCTGTAAATCTTAGCTGGGCGAAGCTGGCGGACACATGGCTGTTAGTGGCTGGCTGGGTCGTGTAACTGGCTTGCTGGCTGACTGGCTTTCTGTTCATGCAGGATCTGCGACTAAGGTGTAGAATAATTCGATGTCTGTTACTTATTCAAGTCCTTCAGTTCATGGTTGTTTTCACATTTTCGTCCACTTCGACCCTGTTTCCATAATTGGAAAACAAATTCTTAGTTTCTGTACAAGACAGCGATTCGGAGTGAGGCAAAGCGAAAAAACAATTCATTTTGTTTTAAATATCTTAGTATACTTTGATGAGCGAAATTTTTCTAAAACTTCTCTAACTGCTCGACTAGTATTCGTACCTGAACTCGTTCTCGGCACCCTGTCTACTAAAGATATTTTAATTAGTGTTCTACGGTTGAATTTCACAACTAAGAGGTCGATGAAAAAACACTTGCAGATATACAACTCTTGCTTGAATAATCAGCAGGTAAATTTGGCCAGGATGCGACTTCGTGCTATGTTTTATTATTGCCAGGTTGCCTTTTTTTGATACATTCAGACTTCCAGTGCCAAGTTTACATCACCAATTGTAAAGTTATGTCTGGTCTCGCGATTATCTCGTGCTAGAAAAGTGTATGCAAGGTTTCACACATTTTCCGTTGAAGCTATAATCATGTCATCAATTTTAGTCTATACATGTTCGTTGTTTTATGTACCTAAACGCGTCTTACTAAGATGCATGGTACGTGCTCGATTTACGCGTGAAAGATTTCTAGTATTACACTGTTGCAGCAAAATTACCAGGAATATTTACAGTCGAGGATACATTTATTGTAACATTACATGGTTGGATGTGGTCACGATGTCTTTATTCTTTGTCGTCGTCATGGCGAGCGATTGCTGCAGGTTTAGCTGCGGCCGTTGCCAACGAGTTGCTGCTGCTGGTATTGATAGCAGCAGCAGCAACTCTGTATTATTGACGCCCTTGGTCGCTGTGCAATTTCTAGTGTATACACTGAAGAAGTCCATGCTGAACTGTGTAGAAGTATGTTTCAATGCACTTTGTTTTGTGTTCGGCTGTCTACAGTGTGTGGAGGCCGATCGCTAGAACGCATACATGTTCCTTTGAAATCCAGCAGTAGTGCAGTTAAACGTTTTTGCTCTTATCATAAATGTCTAGTATGACGCGATGCAGAAGTTTTCACTTCATTCAGATTGCGCCCTAGTAATGTTCGTTAATAGAACATTTGTGACGAGTGCAATCTTATTCTTTCATGCCACTTTTTATTCCTAAGTTTTCTCTCTTGTCACAGTTGACAATCCGTGATAGTCATCTTAAGCTTCCATCATGCACAAGTTTGCAAGTGCTTAGCAAAATTAAAGTCGCTGTGCTTGTCAGTTCGGTGGTGCCCGACGGAAGTTTAATTAGTGATTAATCAGAATTTGCCAATTTTGGATCTGTATTGATATCAGTTATCGGTACGATAACAACGGCCAGTATTGACAAATACTATTAACAAACACTTAGGTCTCAACATAGGCACCAACAAAATGTTTTTTTTACCCATCTCATGCCTCGAAAATATCTGCTACTGCCATTTTATCCCGTTTTTAATTTGAACCATAAACGTTAATAACTTGCTATGAAAAAGCTATGAAATTCTGGTTTGACATCAATGTTTTGTTCATGCTGCATTATTTGTAATCTTATAGAACATTAACACCAGATTTGATTGAAAATGTTATAAGCGCCTTAAGGCTAAGGTGTTTCCTTCTCGTATTCCACCGACGGTTTATGTAATTTTAACTATTTTTTTAACTGAAATGACATTCCTATTTTCATGTTATTTTTAAATGTGTATTTCTCTCATTAACTTGATAAAAACTATATATTGTTATTACAATTATTGTACATTCCTCTGTTCTTGTATAGGTCCCTAGAGAACAGTTCTATTGTAAAGAAATAAAATTTATAAACTCGTGCTACGTTTGTTCAGTTTTTCACTGGCAATTGAGAGCTAACATTGCTTCGTTCTGTTACAGGCCAACGAGACAAGCATGGGTCTTCCACGATCAGGAGGCAGTAGCTGCACCACCGTCACCTCCCCCAATATCACCACCACTACCACCGCGTCTACCAACAGTCCCCACACCAGTGCCAACAACATCAACAACCATAACAACAACAACGACGAAGGCAGCACCAAGAGCGGTAGTTGCAGCAGTGCTTGCAGGCGCAGTAACTCGACTGAACCGCGAGGACAGAAGCGTCCCTGGGACGGCCTAGCTGCTGACGAAGGCACTGTCGAAGGCGAGCCCCCAAGTAAGCTGGTGTGTACATCACCCCCTCACGCTCTGTGTGCAGAGGATGTGCCACAGCAACCCCACCAACCCCACGATAAGCAGTATCGCAGTAGCAATAAGAGTACCGGCAGCAGTAGCAGCACTTGCAACAACAGCAGCAGCAGTAACATCATGGCCACAGAAGACCTGTTGCCCGCCGAGGCCACATGTGGAGTTTCCGACGAGAGCGACACCGATGCGGAGATGGAAGACGAAAGGGACTTTCTTGACGAAGAAGACAAAGATTCCGGTTTTATTGACAGCCACTCCATTGATAACTCTTCTGACGACGATATGGATGTCAGATTAACCTCGGTAGCTGCCATTTCTAGTACAAACAATACAAATAATGCTATGAACTCTAGTAGCTCTAGCGACCTAAGTGAAGTTCAAATTAATTGTACCCTTCAGTCTTCGTCTATCGAGCCGGTTGTATCCGAAATTTCTCGTGCGGATGATAATTCCAGGTTCTGTACTTTGCAGAGTGCTACGGAATCCTCGATTGTGCCATCGTCAACTGTGTCCAACATCACCACTATCTTACCATCATGTTCTTCCGCATTTTGCGCCTATTCCTCTCTGTCCAGTAATTTTGTTCCCTCCAGCAGTTCCATTGGCAGTAGCGATCTTGCTACAGGACCTGGTTCGTACAGTCAATCGTCTTTGGGATCATGTGACAGTATGCCTAACTCCCAAGTATGTACATCTGCTGTGGATCATTTCGCATCTATTAGCGACCCTCCAACCACACATTCCTCTTTACAAAATAGTTCCCCAAATTTATCTTCTGTCTATATATCAGAAGTTTTTTCAACGTCTATAGCGCTGTCCATCGATGTTCGAAGTAGCTCGACTCTCCCATCCCTTAATGGACCCACTTGTAGCATCGGTGATTCGTCTCCTGATAATTTAGTACAAAGTATGTCAGCCGTAAGTACTTCGCCTGCTCAGACGCTGCCTTCCATCATATCCCGAGACTTTCCTTCTTCTTCAGACTCTTCAAACATGACAGTAGCTTCTGCGAATGCCGAAACTATCGTTACAAGCGCTTACTCCGGCACCGTGTCATCGCCCGTGTATGACCCCCACCTCTACCAGCCCTACAGCGCTGAAGTTGCACCCAGAGCCTCTGCTTCTCTACCAAACGGATCTTGGAGCTGTAATTTCTACGATGGTAATCAACCTACAATGACTAACAAATACATGGAAATTCAAACGAGTAAGATCAGTGGAGGTTGTCCATCTCCACCTCCATCGTCCAGTCAAGCTATTCAGTGTGATGCAAACGGGAAGTCGTACATGGATTTGGGAAGTTCTTCTCCCTACACGCAGACATATTCTGCAGATTGTGGTAATTATACTACTTCACCATCTAACAACTTTTCTGGAGTCCTGTATAACAATCAAACTTGTACTAATTCTAACAACTACAATCAGCAACAGCAAGCTTCGCAACAATCGCCGAACAATCAATTCTACCGACCTGGGTACTCTCAGTTTAGTGGGTTTCCTTCAAATGAGGGATGTCCCAGTTCTTATGATGGTGACTCCAGCGTTGGGTGCTCGTACGGCTATCCTCCATCATATGCACCCACCAGACCGATCAAAATGATGCCACCACGTTGCGGATCTCCGTTTTGTGATCCATCAAAACCATCGTCGTTGCGGTCACCCTGCTACCAGCAACAGCGCTTGGCGGTACTTAACATGTCCATGTGCAAACTGAACCGCTTCAGTCGGTGCGCTGACCCTCGTCTGCACAAATCCGTTCTCATCTGTAATACGCTAAGACTCATCGAGAAAGAATTTGAATCAGAAGGCACAAGTATGAATACAATTCTCAGTCAGCAACACATGATGCAAGCTGGTCTGCCACCCCACTGTCCACCGCCTCCTCCTACACCACCTCCTTTGGCCATGGCGGGTGGGTCATCGGAAGGACCTCTTCCGTCAATGCATCCACCCATTATTAGTTCTCCAGTCCCCGGTCCATGTACTCCTCCTCCAGTTCTGCCTCCTCCTATCATGCCTCCTTACAATGGAAGCTCAAACCCTTATCGAGGGCCTCATTATCCTGACGGATCTTATGAAGACCTTCGGGCATATTCGCCAGTTCTTGAGTGTGAACCCTTAGTAAGTGCGCCTGACAACCCGAACACGCTCCACAACCTAAGGACGAGTAACGCTCCTCCTTCACCAGTTTTGGAGCCGAGTTCTGTGACCGTGCTTGGGAACATAGGAGGTGTTTTACCGTGCAATAGCTCGAATAGTATTAATACTGGTAGTATTAGTAATAACTTCACCGGAAGCAACGATGCTAGTTGCGTTAATACTAGCAGTTCTAGCAGCTCAGAAGACCGAACTGAGAGCGGAATCAACTGGTGCTCCGTTTTGAGCCTTCCTTCTCAATCAGATTTGGATTCCTTAAACAGCACCGATTTTTGTGAATGGGGTAGTGAAAGTAACATGGATATCGAATATAGTAATAGCAGTAGCTGCACGACCAGCCCTGCCAGGAGTTGTAACAGCAGCAGCAACAACAGTAGTAGTAGCAGCAGTAGTAGTAGTAGTAGTTGTAGTAATAGCGGCAGCACCAGCACAAGCCTCACTGATGTTCACCAAGCCTCCCCGTATAAACTGGACCTTCCGTCACTTAGTGCAGACGATGTTTTAAAGTCCTTCCCTGACCAGCCTCGAAGAATAGAACCGTCTGAAGAATTAGATAACCTCATCGATGTATTGGTTGAGTCCTAGCAGCATTCACAACTTAGCAATAGTAATGTAAGCCGTACCAATTATTAATGGAGAGGCTGTGAACTAGGCAATCATTTGTTCTGTACAATATTTTAAATTCCTCCTTGTCTGTAATCGTTTAAAGTACAAATTTAATTATGATCTCTTTTTGAATAGGCAATCTTGTAGAAAGTTTTCTACAACTGCTCGTTCTAGAGAGTTTAGGGTCCTGGTAGAGGAGGTTGTTCTGCAAACTTGCCATAATGTCAGCAAGTAGAACTTGTTAGACTTTGTTGATTTTTTGTTGCTATGTATATGCTCAATTCTTGCGCTCATGTCAAGTTACCTGCTATTCTAAAGCGACAGCGTTAGATTTCAGTTCCGTGAACGTGACTGTGCGTCTTGATTGATGGCAGTAATGTTTAATTTCTTTCAGCAATATCCATAATTCTGCCGTACTGAAATAAGTTTCCCGTTGAAAAGACAGAACATTTTCCTGAGGTATGCATCAGAGCATATTCGTTTACCTGTGGTAACGTCTTGAACGCCATGGCTGCTGGTGCTGCTACTATTGCCGACTTCTCTCATCTTCTATGTGTGTTTTCTAACGCTTTGAGATTTTAATTCAATGCATTCGTTTCGTGTTTTTCTTAATTTTTGTAGAAGCACTCCAAAATAATCATCGCTGCTGCATTAATTGTTTTTTTTTTGCGAGAAACCCATTTTTGTACAACTGGATAGACTAAGTAAGCACCGCTCGTGTGCTGCCTTAGAAATACCAGTATTTCTCACTAAATTTATTTTCATTTCTTTCTCATGCTTATGAGACTCATTTTTGTACTTAATTACTGTTCGGATTTAAGGATATTTTCTTTCCATTGTGATCTTGAATGAAATTTGCGTTGTGGCATTTTTACTGCGTTGTTTTTCTTCAATACTTAGTTTTTTCTTAAATTACCTCAGCTAATCACTAAAAATAATTATGCCTATAATTTATGGATCTACTGCAACAATAGCAACTTTTGCTTGAATTTTTGTGTAGGATATCTATTGTGTTGTGCTTTCCTTTCAACGAATTTTTCGTGACAATCGTACTCGGTATCATTTTCTTATGCATTTCTCCCTCAATCTCTTCATTATTCCGTTGATTATTTGAGTAACCAATATTTGCTCACGCGGTGCCGTTTTCTGTGAGGACGATACTGCGGAATATACTTCTAACGAAACTGTCCGGATTATCGGTGTGAATTATGTGTGTCTTGGTTCAGGCCGTAATGTTGTTAGCTAGAAAATACGATGTTAACGCGCACCTTCCAATATGTGTTTCTGGTTCGAGAGACCAACTTTATTTCCAGTTAAGACGAAGCTGCGCTTTTGAAAATAACAAGTTAAATGCTTTTGAGTAAAACTGGCGACATCACTTTTCAAGTTTAGTGCTAGAAGTCTGAAAGTGTAGTACACTTTAATTTGTTGTATGTCATTTCATGATTCAGAAAACGAGGGTGCACTCGTCTTGGATGGAAATATTGCAATGGTCATTTCAATACCTACTTCATGTGTGTCCCACGGCTCTCTGATTGGAGAAGTAGCGATCGTGAGACGGTGTCGGAGATACTAATTTTATGTATCAGAAGATACTGTTTTTATTAAGATCATTGTAGTTGGTGTTGTGTCGACCTGTTACAGAAACCCCTCACCTCTTGCGTGGCGGTCTAAGCCGCTCTACAGCACCTTGGACCAATTTTTACAATAAGCTAAGATTTAACTGTTTTCACGTTTCAGGTTAATAATAATAATGAACTAAATGATAATAATCTGCCTTACCTTTACAAGCAGTGTCCAAATTCTTGATTATCTGCAGTTGAGTCGATCGTTGATCTTTTTCTATCTTATAGCTATCATGTGTAATGAGAAGAGCTAACTTTTTTGGGTGCTTAAGCATGTTAAGTTTAAACGGCATAATGCTCAGGCTTGATTCTCTGCTTTCGATTTGAATAGAAGGTGATTGGACGAACTGGAGGCTGTGAATTTGAACAACTATTTGGTTCTTAAGGTTAACGGAGACCCCCATCGATACGGAGTGTTTAGTGTCACCTTATTGTTGTTATCCGCTTTCATCTAGTTGGTTTATTGAGCTCGTAAAAACTATGAAAAATTTTGTCCATGTCCTTTGTTTTCATACTGGAATTTTTTCCTCTTCAAACTTTGAAATTATTTCGCGTACTTGGTGACACAACATTTCACAACTTTCTTAGTCATTTTGTTTCGTTTTCAAGGTCGACTCGTGTTTTGAAAAAAAAGTTAGTTGCTTTCTTAGCATAGGACAAAAACTGCAGTGAACCTCCGTATTTAAAATTGCCGTAGTAGAGTTATTTTTTATATGAGAGACGTCTGTTGTCTTTTAATCAACTGATTTGACTGTTACGCGTCGTTGGTGGTTGACATTTTTACCACTAGTCTCATAAACATGCTAGGGTTATCCAGTCGTCCCACTATGTTAGAGGGGTGATGGTTATCCATTTTGTTGAAGATGAGGTTGTGAGGAGTACGTACGTACAAGGCGTCGGTGTGATTTTAGCATTACATTGATAATATATAGTGTTCGTGTCTCAACCTGTATGTAACCCCGTTGTTTTCATGAACTTTACAAGTTCTTGTTGTGGAAATTTTTGGCAGAATGTAGTGTGCGTGTCTGTTTTGCTGTCAATATTTGATCTCGAAGGTAATGAAAATTTATGTGATTGTTAGTAAAGAATCGACGCTGACCCGTCCTGTAGAAAATAATGTGTCGGGTCTCCACGAGCTTGGGTATTTATCTTATTAGCTAAAAACGTTAATTTCAGTTAATTCTGGGGGTTATGCCGATGTTTGTTCCTTAGTTTTATCCTAACTACTTACTGTTAGGTGAGGGAGAATTCATCTGGTGCTTGAATTTGATTCATGAAAAATTAAACGTGAGAGAACAAGCGAGGCGCTTGCAATTGTGGTTGAACGTGGGAGCAAGGGAAGGCAGGTGATGGGGGAGAGGAGGAGGAAGAGAGGGGGCGTGCACGCCGGGAGCAGGTCGATTAGAAGAGCCAAGCCTCGCATTAGCAGCGGCACAGTCTGCGCTGCGCAGTGCTGCACATTTTCTGCACAACGCTGAGTGCTGCACACATTCTGCACAGTGCAGAGTGTGGGTTCGCTGGTCAACTAAATGAATATCTAAGGCAAGAGTGCACGCGCCCTCAGCTACATCGTCGTTTTAAGTCACAAATGTTCTACTTTATATTTTTTCGCGTTTCATTATGCTGGTGAATATTAAAGCAGAAGTTATGCACAATATTTTCTCTATTGTATTTGGCGAGAGTACGCCAACTATGTTCTTTGACTTTTTATACGTGTGATTATGGTCACTTTATGAGTTAGAAGAAATATTTTGACATCTGGTAACATAAGCATTTTATTGACGACTAAATCTCTGCCGCCGCCTTTTCGTTTGCGTGAACTGTACTAAAACTTATTTACTGAAGTACAGGTATCACCATGTACGAGAAGACATGCATTTTCGTTGCGTTTTCAGGCTTTAATCCTTCGGGTTTGAGAGATTTGTTTCGTATGCTTCACAGGCACTGGCGATCTGTCCGCACCTTATTTGACATGCGCCGCTTGCAGCTATCCCTGACTTTTGTGTGCAGCATATGAGGCAGTGTATTTTTTGCCATTAACGCGCATTTGATTTTGATTTTCCGAGCTCTTAAGAATGCATTTCGTTGGCGCAGTTCTTGTGACAGATGCTCAAAAAACTAGCGACGACTTATCAGTTGTTGGTAAAAATTTACCACTTATGTTTGTGCTCAAACTCGTTAGTTTTTAATACAGATTCAGTTCAAGCTTATTATTTATTATTCTGGGTTACGGTTGCTGTCTGTTACGAAGGTCGTAGAGTGTGCTCTTCATATGTGCTGATGAACCATCTACGCTACTTTGTTAGAAAAGTTGCAAATGTAGAAATAACGCTATTGTTGTTCTTACTGTGGTTGTTTTAGTTTTAATTAATTTTTGTTGGAGCTTTGATTCGTTCTATATATTTTTTTTTGGTTGACATTCCTCAATTGTTTCATTACTGAGAATTCAGTTAAAGAACTTCTGGTACTAGTCAAATTTTTTTAGTACCATAGCTTCGGTTTGATTCAATCAAAAGTTTTGGTTAGCATTTGATATTTTCTTAGAAATATTTTTTTGGTTTCTGTTCTGAAATTATTTGAATTTTTTTAGGTTTCTATTCTGAAAGTTTTAGGGTTTCTGTTTTGGAATTCTTACCTGTTATTACATTAGTTATGTATTACTGCATTTCACGTGCATTCGTGTTCTGGCGTCAGTTCAAACTACATATTCAAGGAGGCACATGAAAGAGAAGAACCCCAAAGCTGTAGGCTGATCTGCTCAATCTGTATCACGGATACGGACCTGGTCCCCGTAGCTTGCATGTTTAGCAAAGTAACGAAATAAAGCATATATATGGCGTGTAAATACTTTTGAGCATAAGAGAGAATTATTTGCGTTATTGTAAATAATTGTAAAGTAATGTCGACGAGCAGCAATAAAGGAATATTCTATGTATCATTAACGAAGGTCTCATTTATTCTCCCTTCAAATCACGCGGAAAAGACTAGGTATTTATCAGCACGAGCACAGTAGCTGGACATGAAAATTGTTCGACTGCATCAGCAATTGTATACGTTGAAAATTGCAATTTTTATATTCACTTCATTTACACGAGCATCAAACTACTTATCATAACGTACCTCGAGAAAACATGTACATTGAGTATATGAAAGTACAAAGAATCAATTGTATGCAGGGTTGTTGATCGAAGTTTGTCTACCGTTGACTCAAAAAATACATGGCGTAAGAGAAAGTTCAACAATCCTATTTTTGTCAACAAAACTGCCTATCTTCAAAAAGTATTGGGTAAACATTTCACAGAAAAAGAAAATAGGCTCATATAAGTGGAACAACTTATACCAATCTTTGTTACATAAATATAACCCATGGCTCTTCGTGAAAACTAGAACTGTATTTCTTTTTTATCATCACAGTTGGGTCATACTCACAACCTAGAGTAGGATTATCGGCACAACCCACGGTTCAATTATCTACATATTCTATTGCAGATTCAAAACCGCAATCTAAAAAAGGGTTATCGTCATAATCTAAACTAAAGTTATCGCCACAATCTAAAATAGGGTTATCGCCATAATCTAAAGTAGGGCTATCACCACAATCTAAAGTAGGATTATCGTCACAATCTAAAATAGGGTTATCGCCACAATCTAAAATAGGGTTATCGCCACAATCTAAAGGAGAGTTATCGCTACAATCTAGAGTAGGATTATCGCTCCAATGTAAAGTAACACAGTCACAAACGAAGCGACAGCTATCGTAATAATCTAGAGCAGGGTTATTGTTGCAAATTAAAGTAGCGTTGCCATCACAATAGAGAGTGGGATTATTGTCACAACCTATGGTGAGCTACCATTTCTTTTAATACCTAATCAGAAGGTGCGGCTTCTAAATAAGACAATGAATAACTAGATAGTCATATACAATAGGTAGGCACAATTGGAAGTGGTAAAATAGTGTAAAAAGGGGAAATTAAAAGTATAGAGTAGTCACGAAGCTACAAATGGATTAATTTAACACGTTGACTCCGAAGTGGTACGTATGTGTACCACTTAGGTTAGGTTCTGTAATTTTTTCAGATCCTTCTAGTGACTATGCGTACAAAGTGAAGTTTTACACCAATCAGGCAATCGGAGGCAACGTGTTAAAATGATGAAATATGCGATGGAGTATCCTGTAAAACGAGAACCATGTTTTTTGGATTACGAACAACTGGACTGGAACAATAACAGGTCAGTCTACGGTTACAGGTTAGTCATCTTGTCTCTACGTTCAACCTTAAATTCGTACGATAGCCCCTAGAACAACAACTATGTTAGTTAAAAAACACCAAATAGACAATAAATAAATACACTCAAATAACCTCACACGTAAACCTAGAATATCTTTGATCCTACAAGTTGTTACGAAACGTTCATAACCCAAAACCTCTGCATGAACCCAACATTTACATTGAACACAGTAAAAACTATTGGCACTTCGTTACAAATTGTGAGCCTCGATAAAGTTCAATTACAAGCTTCAGTTAACCTACCTCACATCACTTGTCCAAGTTCTGCTTCTGCTAGTAACATCCACTCGTACACTTCGTGCTCGGTCTTATTCTTGTACTTCAAACACTGAACTGTTCAAGTTGGAAAAAACGAGTTGCGTTAAATGTGGTTCATATGGGAAAAATACATATCGAACTTCAAACACTTCTCTGAATAATGAGCAATTATTTTCCGGTTCTTTGCTAAATGAAGCTCCTATCTGTACCATCTCTCTGGTCCAACTCTCAAAACATTAGTTGAAACAAAAAGTCCTCCTCGTCTACCGTTCGAAAAATCGTGTCTAAATGCGCTGAAACACGGCGCCAGTGGGTCATCAACTGTTATTGTTATCACCTAACAGTAAGAAATTCACAGCAGACACTTCCCAATCGAAGGGCCTATATAGATGCACCGTTGTTCCCTCTATTGTCTGCGTACGATGTCCTGCATCTCTTATTTCTCATTCACATTATCCGTGTGTGAGATGCCATTCACTCACCACGACTTTGCTCATTCTCGATAGTTATCGAGAAAGCTAGCTTAGAGTTCACCTTCACTCCTTCCCACCCCATCAGCACTCTTTCTGCCCCCCAATCCCCCAGCAGCAGCTGTAATGAGGGTGTGGTAGAATTGAGCAGCCCGCCACACGTTGGCAGCGGACACGCGTTCATTATCACCGTGTATGAGAGCAAGGTCCTCCGGCCGCAGTAGGTACGGCAACGCGCGGTACACACTGCGCGAAAATTGAAGATAGTGGCGGGTGTCCGTGTTCGCTATCAGCACACCTGAAATGCAAGTTCAGTGTTACTTCAAATTTTGTTCGCTACATAATGATCTATAAATGCTGCAGGTACTTGCTCGTGTGACCATACCATAACAAAGGTAATAAATAGACCTAGTGAAAATTTTGTTAAGTTCATCTAAAACTTGACGAGTATGTATAAGAATACGATCTATATCAAGTATAGATATAAGCAATTAAGCGATAACTTTTTGCACTATTGAGGCTTGAATTAGCAACAAACTTATCAGAGATTTGAAATGAATGACTGTATACTGTTATTATGGATTTTCATAGAAGGGGAACAAACAAATCCCTAATAATTATCGTCCAATCAGTCTAACATCTGCCATCAGCAAAACAATAGAAAGACTACTTAAAGTCCGTATAACAAAGCACCTTAATGACCAAAATCTTATTAATGACACCCAGCACGGTTTCAGAGAAAAACGTAGCTGCCTCACAAATCTCCTTGACTTCTTTGGAGAAGTTAACCGTATATACGATAGTACAAAGGCCGTAGACCTTGTCTATCTAGACTTTCAAAAAGCCTTCGACGAAGTCCCCCACGAAAGACTCATGGCCAAAATGGAAGCGCATGGAATACGAGGCAACTACTCCCGATGGATACGAAACCGGCTCACAGGTCGAACTCAACGCGTAGTGATTCACGATGAAACAAGTGATCCAGCGCTTGTAACATCAGGAGTCCCTCAAGGGAGCGTTTTAG
>VCRD01003370.1:52532-62673 GCA_006783055.1 Trinorchestia longiramus | reverse complement strand
TAAAATAGCGATTCGAACGTAAGTAGGAGCAATTTTTCAAATTCGCGTGAATCTTCGAAAAAACATGGCATACAATGTAATTCTGCATACATTCAAAGAATCAGACACAAAACAGAAGATTTTCACCATAGGTTTTCGTAAAATGCTAATTGAAGGTTTTGATACTTAAAGGTAGCATAATCTGCGTGTTTTCGGCAATTCTGCACTTCATTCAATGACAATGTGAAAAACAACGTCGATTTCGCAGTGAATTCATGCAAACCACGGATATGCAACTGGAAGTCCATGTTAATGTGCTGTATCGAGTATATTTCCCGAAATAACATCAAATTGAGATTTACTGTGTACCTAAAATAGCGATTCGAACATATGTAGATAAGAACGTAACTTGAGAAGAGCACGAAATAATTAACGAAAACACTCAAACGCGAGTCTATAGCAGGGAAGAAAGAACGTAAAAATCAAGATCTACCTCTTACTTCTGATATCGAACCCTTAAAAAGTTCCAGATTCGCTGATTCGACGATAGTTAGTAACAGTTATCAGTGAGAAATGCAAGCTCCTTCAAACCAAGTGGCAAGTTCCTATAATAGGTTCACCTCTCTTGAGCTATTTTTTTATCTAAACCCTGATGATCATAAAGTCGCCACAATATGCTTAAGCGCACACTCTGGAGAAATTCGTACAAGTATACGATTCGTCCTTCGCGGAAACAAACGAGTCTTTGATTTATTCAAGCGCTCAATACAATCACGAGACATCAATGTTTCCACGATAACCACATCGATATAACCACCACAAGCGCCTAAATTTGAGTAACAGCTTTGTGAAATGTAACTATTCAAGACCCAGTACTAATTTCATATTTTGGGCACAAGAACTAATAACTAAAGAGTAGATTCTAATTTTGTTCAAAGTATACAAACGTGATATGGAAGCGACATTCCAGGTCGAAGACAAAGAAAGAGTGGGATACAGTAAAGAAAAAACTTACGCACTATCAGCGCGAGAGGTGCGTTATCCGAACAATAATATTTTTAGGAGTGTTGAATTTGCATTCAAGATTGATTTGCTATAACAAAAAAATTATAAAAGCTAATCTTAGGAAACAAAACAAGTAAAGAATAGAAAAGCAAATGGGATGCAACTACCGTCTGTTACTAAATATGAATAATAAATATATTCGACACTTTCTTACATGGTTGTTACTATACAAAATGAAAGCAAAAATTAACCCTCAATATCACTTGGGCACATGGATAGACAGAATCAATATATCACCCACGAATAAACTAGTTACAAGAGTGCTAAATAAGGAAGACAACATGATATTAACGAAAATATTTCAGCGTGACGACACAGTGTCAATCAAACTAATATAGAGTATCCTCACAACGTGCTGAGAAGCAGAGGTAAGACCAATCTTATTAACAGAGGCAATTTAACCCTTTAGCGACCAATTTTTTTCTAGTTTGCACGTCTAAGCTCACAAAGACCGTCCGTACACTGATGCAATGAAGCATGCTGAGAGCCAGGCAGCCAAAAGAACGACGCTGTAACATGCCGCCGCATTCAAACCTAGTAGCAACCTCATATTGCTCATTGTTTAATTATTGGAACAATTCTCCCCAAGACCGTAAAAGAGGATCGTATGGTCCTTTTCGTCGCTAGAGGGTTGAGCATCATACAGAAGTGATAAAATTCAACCGTAAATATATGGCAGTACAATAACAATCTTAATTTTAGAATTTGGCTAAGCTTAAAGAATTCATAGAAAATATCAATAAAATTACACGCTGTGTATCAAACTTATGAGAAAAATTCGGAGCAACAGGTTATCGTCATTATTTACAGCTAATGTCAAATGCATCGACGGCCGCTGCAAAACTTCTCTCAATACAAAATTTATTCTACTTTCTAAATGTTTTGACCAACTCACACCAAAGCTGCACTTAAGGAGGCATGTATAGAAGTTACTATAAAATGAGCTAAACACTACAATAGTTTAGAATTTCTGAAAATATAATTCAATGTGGAAAATATCATTGTATAATGAAAAGTAACCCCACTGAGAAGCTGATTCCTGAACTATTTAAACTCACATTTATATTTGAAATTTACAATGTTTAAAAATTCGCTGTAGAGCTAGACGTTTCACTAACTGAGCAGTTTTAATCATACAATTATCTGTTTCGATAGCAGAGCTGAAATATGAAAACGTGACGCAAGTATTTTGTGATATATCGAAAAATCTGTTAACGAAGCCGAAATAAAGATACTAATGAACTCGAGAATACGTCGTATACCAACTTAATTAACAACAATACTTTAGCGGACGGTGATCCACAAGCATTTGATCTTTCAACTACGGACGTGCGACGAAAACGAAACCATTTAAGGTGCGTGCCCCCAACGATAAACGTTGCATCGGTGTAACAAACTATTAGCGATTTCTGGAAAAGTGTCGGAAGGCGAAAATATGTAAAACATTTTAGTAACTCAGCTCATGTTCAATGGAGATAGAGTCGGTGTGCTAAGAACAGTACTCAAAAACGCTAGAGCAGAAAGATTGTAGCAGTAAGGCTAAGATTTCAAGGACGGGCACATGACATAGGAAAGAACGAGAGATGGAAATTTACACTCATCAAAGCTAAGAATATGCGGACAAAAACCTCGCAAAATAATCTGATTACTGACCTTACATATACATCCTACGAGGCCAAGATCGACATCATAACCAAGACTTTGATAGCTATTCCTACACAGAGAGTATTAGTAGCATGCGTTGATATTAGTACTACTGGAAGCATAAGAGTTAAATGAGCTCTAACAAAAAGTAGAGTGGATAGTATTTTGTCAGCTGGGATTGGAAGTTCAGTAAACTCCATTTGCAAATCGGTTGCTATTTATAAGAGATCGCAACTGTTCAATTTAACTGATCACTCAAAATAGAGAAAATATAAGTATAACATTTTTTAAATAAAGCTCAAGAATGTTATTTTTGGAAATACTTTAAACGCTATGAATCGGTTCTTTCGGTGGTATGAAATAGTTATGAACTAACATGATCACTCACCATCTTCGAAAATTAACGGATCGCTCGCAATGATTGAATTAGTATTCAGTTGGTCTCAGGAAAGGAATGTCATACATACTCGTATGTTCAACACTCTCACATTAATATATGAGCAAAATTGAAAGAAATAAAATTGAGGTAGTGCTAATGAACGATTACAACCTACAATGATTGCAAAACAAGCTGGACCTCTCCCGTATCAGATTATAGATATCGTAGACGCATCAGATCACTCGGTTTTGATTTTAATTTACTATCGAAAATAATCAGCAATATTGATAGAGAAAAAGTGCGTTTATAAAGTAATATAAAAAAAGGACTTGCTGTGACATTAACACTGGCAAAATGTGTTAATTGGACTTTTTTTCGTAAAAGATTTTCATGATGGTTCATTAATATTTTAACTTATTTTACAGCGAGGAGCACTTGAACTACTGCCCCAAGAAGTAATGCTTCTGGAAGCGTTACGACGTATATGTGCAAAGATTACTTCGTACACAGCACAAACGAGGCTTAAAAGAAATGAGCTTCACGGATATAAAATCAATGAAGAAGTAGCATAGATCTTGAATTTAATGGACTACGCTCGTTGGGCTTCATCCTCATTAGTTGGACGCGAATAACCCAGTCATGCTTTTTCTCGTAGTTCAGTTTATTGAAAGATAGCAATAACGAAACTATAGTACAAATAAGCGAAAACCAATGTTTTACAATTCGTTTTTTATCTTAAATTTCTAAATTAAATGGGATAGCGGGCTGTTACCTTGAACGAGTGTACAGCAAACATCACTATAACATGAAGTGTCCGAAGTTGCACGTACATGTCTGATATCAGATGATAAATTATTTTAACCTCTTCCATTTGACCTAATTATTTACTAAAACTTTTTTAAGTGAATATTCAACTCGAGGATTGAAAACTACTATTCATGCACTTTTACGAAATTATACCCTGATGACAACGATAACAATTATTTCAATAGATATTTTAAATTATAAAACAGATGAAACTTACGCATTTTACTTCTCCAAACCTGTAATAAGTTCGATCGTGCTCAATAGCTGAAGCTTCGACAAAAAGATTCAATGTGTACATAGATGAGAGTATGCGTAGGAATCAGTGAAGAGAAGAGAGGCTAAAATTCAAATCATGATTCATAATGGGCTAATATTTCACAGGTAATAATACTTATGACTGACGAGCTTAACCATAGCGTGCCAACAACGATTTTGCTTAACATTACACATCTGGTTACATAATCAATCGACGAGAACGGTAGCGTCTTAAATTATTCTGACAAATAGCACATGGCGATATAGGACATTTCAATACACTTGTGGGCTTCATGGGCTATGCCATACGCTATCCATAGCGATTAGATTAGATTAACGTTGTTGCTAGACAGGGGATTGTGTGCGGATGGTATTAGCCGTTGCTTTAATTGTGCGTGGTAGAGTAAAAATGCTCGAAGTCCTAAAATGTCTCAATCCTTGAACCTCTACTTCCGTCAATTTCTATGTGTGACCCAATTCACAATTGAAATTCACACTATTTCAGTTTGTAAGCTGAGCTCAAGTTCCTCTTTCTGAGCATTTATTGAAAAATTATCTAAAACACACTCACTAGTTCATGTGTTATGATAATGATTTGCACGAGGGAGGTGTGGCTGAACATTCTGAAATAACGATACCGTGAAGAAAATAAACAATGTACTAGTTACATTATCACGTGTAACGGTTGTGAGGCATACCTCTACGGGCACGAGTGTTTCGAAGGACTACTGCATCTTCAGATTTAAAATGACTTGAGCATAAATTCGAATCATTCATAGATTGATAACTCTATCCCGTATAATTCGTTGAAGAAAACGATACAGGAACTTGGCGTCATGCAAGTCATTCATGCAATCTATACTCTAGCTTCAAAATTCCGTGCTTCAACAATTTTTCAGCCAATATTTTCGATTTTTTCTAAAAGTTGCCATACATTTTTATTAGTGTACTGTAAAAAAGAGAAAATTTCTCACCTGTACCTCGCATTCTGATAATGTCGTAGAAATCGTAGCACCATCGAAAATCCGGTTCCATTCTTGGGCCTCCTTTTAGCTACTTCTGTAGAATCAAAACGAGTAAATTAAGATGAAAGCTATGAGTTCTGTGAATAAACTTGAAAGAATCGGATGATGCCAATTAACTTGAAGATATTACGCTACGTTAAAACCTAAAATCTAAACGTCATAATGTTCACGATTGTGAAGCAGCAGCAGCTCACAGAAAACGAAAAGAATGAAATAACTGAACTACACAATATAACGTCTTACTCACGTGAAAATATTTAATAAGTTTCAAGGTAGCTCATGACACCTCCGAGGATGTAAACTAAGATTGCTATGTAAGTAGGATACTCTTGGAGGTTAACTAGTGATTTTCTCCCGATCCAAGGCAGCACATAGCCAAGATATGGTGAGAACGACTCTCTTCAGCGCACGCTCGTGGAAAACGAAATGTTCAAATTTATACCCGAACCACTGTATCTAGCTATAACAGGAAGTTTTCATTAGCGCAAGTCATATTATATAGGTCTTTGATCACCTAACTCGTTCATTTCACAAACGTTATTCCGAAAAACACAAAACAAATTTAAAGAACAAAATACTTCAAAAAATTTGACAATTACGGAAAATATCTGGCATTATTCTTCACAAGCGCGCGCAAGAAAGGAAACATGGAAAATTATTCACTAAATCACTTTTTAATTTGAGCTATAAAACGGGCTAAAGCTTGCTGAAGGAGTGATTAAGGGGTGAATCTATACTGGGTATTTCAAAATATCTTCCAGGTTTTTAAAGGCGCGTATATATTATTTATATGCAATGAATAAAATCTGAGCGAAGAATTAGTACAAAATTAAAAGAGGCAGTAATAGAGCCCCATGGGATAGACTTTGGTAATATATGCGCATGATCAATAATACTTCTCAATTCCTCTTTGGACTTTAACACTAAACTACGTATTATTTCCCTACGATTGTCAACAAAATACGTACAATCCCCGACTTGCAAACTGGTTCCGTTCCAGTAGGCCAGTTCATTTCAGACCAGATCTTCAGTTTTTGCTTCTCAACTCATCTGTTTAACTCGGTACTTCTGTAGCTAAAAGGCTCTAGTTCAGGGGGCCAGTGTGCAATAATGGCTATCTTTGCTGAGACCACAAACACCTACACTGCATTAGAGAACACATAACAAACTCGACACGTTGCCCTTGCGTGAACTGCTGGAGGCATACAGACGTGCGCACGTCGCTGTATTAACAAGTTTCCTGCGATTGCCTAACCCGTGCCAATCTTTACTTTGAACACATAACCACTAAAAGGCTCTGAAAAAATTCACAGAACCTAACCTCAGTGGCCTACCGGTGGGTTAGTTTGCAGGAAATGGGGCCATCAGTTAAATCGAGGCCACTATTTTCATGGCAAGCTCAGCCCATGAAGCTTGGCAGTCTCGTCCCCTCACCGTCTGTAACCTCGGGGAGCTGTAAGGAGAAGTAATGAGGGCTTATCTATTTGACGACGATGTTACACTTCTCCCATTTCCAAACTTAATATTAATGAAACATAACCTCCGGTTTGTTGCTACTTGTGTACAGTATTGATCTATAGATATTTTTTATCCTTGTGGTCAGAGAAGGGTTTTTACTTCTGATTTGATTGTTATCTTTCAACTTCATTTTATTCTGACTTCCTTCTCTTCTGACATTATTGTTATCTAAGTCTCACTTCCTTCTCTCCCGACTTTATTGTTATCTTCTGACTTTAACTTATTATGGCTTCTTTTTTTTGTATAACACGCATAAAAGTCGTCGATAGAAGAATCTAAAAAAAAGTTATGCCGGGAGTTGAACGCCAAGTATCAGGTTGCAACGAAAGTTCAGTCAATTTTTAGAACGAAAGTTCTGTCTATTTTTTGGTTGAAATGAAAATTCAGCGAAACCAAAATTTACTTTATTATTGGTATGGTCACCATTGTCACTAATGTCTTCTTTCCAATTTCTATAAGCTTTTTGATGTCTCTGTCATAGAATTCATTTGGTTTTGACTCAAAAAATAAACTGGCTTCAGTTCAACCTCTTCTATTGAAGTAAGCATTTGTCCTGAAGGATGATTATGTAGACTTCTAAAGAGATTTTAATCTGTTGGAGCAAGATCGAGAGAACATGGTGGATGAATCAAAACTTCCCAACCAAACTTTGCAATGAGATTCTTCGTCCGTCTTGAAGTGTGAGGTCTGGCATCGTCATGGTGCAGAATCACTCCTCTTCTGTTTACCGACGAAAGTCGTTTTTCCTTTAAAACAATCTTCAAACGGCATAACTTCTTGCAGTACACTGCACAAGTTATGGTTTGATTGCCACCTAACAGCTCATATTGAACAACCCATTATGTTCCGCCACACGCGGAAATTTTTTCAGCTGCAGACTACGTCGAGGCTGTGGAATAAGGTTGGAATTACGGCCGAGCCACTTTCTTTTACGTTTAACATAATTGTACAGTATCCATTTCTCATCTCCAGTAACAATTCTATCTAGGAATTGAGTTTGAAATTGAACATAACGTAGTAAGACAACAGTTCACACGTTGTTGGAAATTGTTCTCTGAAAGATCGTGTGGAATCAATTTTCCAGCCTTGGAGACTTTAGCAATTCCTATAATTTCATGATATATAGCCATACAGCTCACGTTAAACTTCTTGCTCATTGTTCTAGTTGTTTTGAAAGAATCATCAATGGCAGCCAGCAATGAGTTCTTCAAAACTGAGTCTTTTTGAGCATTATTTTCTTAGCTCGTTCTGAAGACTAAAGGCTTCCTTTTTGAAACGTAAAATCATTTTCTTCAATTCCTTTCGGTTCCCAAATGATTTCCGTATGTGTTTGTGAGCGATCTTGCCGCTGGACTTGCTGCACTGTCCTTTTGAAATTCATGTAGCAAAATATGCCTGATGTGCTCATTGCTTGGAATGTAAATTTGGATCAGTAATATATATTTATCATAATAATTATCACAAAATCTGAAAGTGTAAATAACATTTAAGTGATTTTGATAGCCTCACATGTGTACGAATACTATAATTGTACACTAAAATAATACATCAAGAAACGAATAAAACTTACGTTACGACCCGATAGTAACCTAAAATGATGTATGACAAACTGTAAAGCAAGTTTTTGTATATTATTTGCAGTTATGAGCCGTCCCCCAGGTCTATATACTGTAAATGTTATTTCAATAATAACTAATAAATTCATATCAGCTTTAATATCGTATATTTTATTTTCAGTTAATTTTCAAACCTTAAGATTAGTCAGATGCACGTTCTACGAGATTGTTTACAATGACTTTATTTTACAAAAAAAATAACAACGAATAATTTAAATATTTTGAGTTTGATATTAATAATCAGAAATTTTCATTTGTTACCCACAAAAAAAGGATGGTGCACAGTTTTCTTCGACGAAAACACCAACCAATCACAAGTTACAACGAAAACACCAACCAATCACATTAGTTCTTTTATACGGACTTGGTAAACTGAGAGTAATCCATTTCACCTGGGCAACATCGCTGCGGCCATGGAACTAGTGAACTGGACTACTGCAAGTAGTCTACTTCACCTTGACGCCAGTGCGACATGATCATACGAGAAGACTAGACTAGAGGACAGTAGCCTGCTTTCCACCGTTCAATTGAAGGGTGGAAAGCATTAGTCGACTACCCGACACATTTGCCAAAAACCAGGGATCGTCGAGCATGAGTAGACTGCTGTCCTCTAGTCTAGTCGTCTCGTATGATCATGTTGCGTTGGAGTCGAGGTGAAGTAGATTACTTGCAGTAGTCCAGTACACCAGATCCAAGGCTGTAGAAATGCTGCTCAGGTGAAGTGGACTACTCTCAGTTTACCAAGTCCGTATAAGAGAACTATTGTGATGGGTTGGAGTTTTCGTTGTGACTTGTGATTGGTTGGTGTTTTCGTCGAAGCAAATTGTGCACCATTCTTTTTTTTGTGGGTAACAAATGTAAATTTCTGGCTATTAATATCGAGCTCAAAACATTTAAATTATTTTTTGTTATTGTTTTTTTGTAAAATAAAGCCATTATAAACAATCTCGTAGAACCTGCCTGCATTGTAACAATCTCATCACTAGCTTGGTCGACTGGTGAGCGAATCTGCTTTCGAGCGGGAAGACCCGGGTTCGAATCCCGCTGCCGACATGGTTGACGCAGCTAGAAATACGGCATGGGACTTGGGTAAAAGAACCGAATAATTATCGAAGTAATTATCCGACCCAAGAATGGGCCAGAAGGTTCGTTCCTATAGCCTCATTCTATTCTATTCTATTCTAATATACATCTGACTAATCTTTAGGTTTGAAAATTAACTGAAAATAAAATATATGATATTAAATCAGATATGAATTTATTTGTTACTGTTGAAATAACATTTATAGTGCAGGCAGGCCCCGCTTTTATTACACCCCGCTTTTATAGAAGCTGTAATAATTGCAAGACATGTCTCGAAGTTACTACAATACGTAGACATGGAAAACGGAGACCATTTTTGTGTGTTTATTTCGCAGTAATTACAATAAACATCAATATTATTATTCAGATGAGGTTATTAGACGTAATTGGTTCAGGAATTAGTCTTTATAACAGAACAAATGTTAACAGTGGCTATATATAATACATACGCGATACATGTATATAATATAACAAACAAGAGAGTGATAACCAAATATTTAATGTGATATAACAGAATAAAATATTGCCCCTTTTCAGTGTTACGTTCAAATATTTTAACGTAAAATAGCCCCCCCCCCCCAAAAAAAATATTTCTTTTTCACGGATCTTCACTGATCTCAATTACGGAACAGTCAATAATAACATCTGCTTGTGAAGTTTCATCAGGTGTTGATGTGGAAGGCTTCAAAGCAAAACAAGAATGATATTATCATTCTTTTTTCATTGTATATTCATCGACACACTTGAAGACTGTTAGTAATGTCACGGGA
>VCRD01003370.1:41503-51892 GCA_006783055.1 Trinorchestia longiramus | reverse complement strand
CATAAAATTTTCAATGTCATCTTCACTAACATTTAGCTGTAACTCTTTTGCTAATCCTATATCTTGCTTTGAATTATCAATAGAGACATTGAAAACATCGACATTGTTTAAGAAAAACTGGGGACATAAATTATTCCAGACCCGACAAAGTTTTCGTTTTTTAGTTTTTCCATACAAAGTATCAAACTAATAACTCATCTATAATGAGGGAGAGTTACGCTATGATTGAATTTTAATGTTTTTAATTCAATCGCTACTTTGAACTTTCATCAACACAAACAAAACAAACAAAACAAAAACGTATATTTCCAATAAAACTGCTACATAAGAAATGTAACAGCATTGGTTTTTAAATATAGCTTATCATAAAATCCTTAAGTGGTAGGTATTCTATGTATAGTATCATAGATGATCGAACAGCAGTACCTACGGGTATACGTAAACATTCACATCACGCAATGAATGTTAAATATACATGGGGAAACAAATAAAACTTTGCTTCTTCAATGATGACTTAAGAGGTAATCATTGGGGATACATATAAATTCTGACGTGGTAGGTATTATACGCATTTTTGATAATAAGCGAAATATTTTCTTTAGGTATAGCTTAGACATCATTACATTTAACTGAATTGGATGTTTAACATCCGAGAAAGACCGAAAAAGGAAAATTATCAGAGCGAAAACTTAAAACAAAGTTATTAGCCTATTGTTATTAAATTGAAAATTTAATTTCTAATTACTGGTTCACCGTATGGTATGGCTTGCTAATGATCGATTTAATTTAATCATTATTACAGTTATCTGTAAATCTCGTGTTTAATATGAACAGGCGTTACATATCAGAGAAAAAGAGTAAAAAATTAAATCAGCTGATCATCAGCTGATTCTGACAAGAAACACCGCAATGTACGCTAAGTTGACCCCTCAAAACCATTTTTTCAATTTACCTCATAGAAAATAAAATGTTTGGGGAGCTACTACTATATAATGACTTCGAGTCGTGTCTTTTAATACCATTTGAAATAAGTCTGAGTCGTGATTTTTGTAATAAAAGAGGGGCCTTCCTGTATATAGAACCTGTGGGACAGCTCATAACTGCAAATAAAATTTGTACAAAAAACTTGCTTTACAGTTTGTAATACATCATTTTAGGTTACTATCGGGTCTTAGCGTTAGTTTTATCCGTTTCTTGATTTATTATTTTAGTATACAATTAAATTAATCGTACATATGTGCGGCTATCAAAATCACTTAAATATTATTTACACTTTCAGATTTTGTGAGAATTATTATAATGTATATATATTATTTACCCAAATTTACACTCCAAGCAATGAGCACATCAGGCATATTTTGCTACATGAATTTCAAAAGGGCAGTGCAACAAGTCCAGCGGCAAGATCGCTCACGAACACATACGGATATCATTTAGCAACCGAAAGGAGTTGTAGAAGATGATTTCACGTTTCAAAAAGGAAGCCTTTAATCTTACGGACGAGCTAAGAAAATAATGCTCAAAAAGACTCAGTTTTAAAGAACTTATTGCTGGCTGCAATTGATGATTCTTTCAAAACAACTAGAACAATGGGCAAGAAGTTTAACGTGAGCTGTATGACCATATACCAAGAAATGATAGGAATTGCTAAAGTCTCCAAGGCTGGTAAATAGAATCCACACGACACAGTACAGTACAGAAAAGTAAGAGCACATGTGCGGGGTTGGCAATGACCACCCCAACGACGGTTTTCAGGCGGTGACGTAATCTATGACGTGAAAGTTCTGCTAGGCGCTGATTGGTCATTTTTTCTGAGGGGCGAGGCGACAAATGCCGATATGACACAAAGTAAAAACCCTGACGGCTGGTTTCGAAACAGAGCCAAGAATTCCTACCGAGAATCTCAGTACTCTAACCACTCGGCCACGAGATCTATAACCGACAGGGACGTTTAAACCAATTAAACACTAGAACAACGAAGTAGGCCTGGAAGGTTCAATGTCAAAATTAACAAGCATGTCTAATATTGTATTCATGAACCCCACTTAATAATAACATTTATGGAACAAGTACATACGACTTTTCTGTTACGTAGTTTGAAAAAAAATAACAGAAAAATGACAGAATTCAACTTGTTGGACTGAAACTCCTCTCTGTGTTACTCGATCTAGAAAACTAGATCTAGAACTACTAAAACTACTTTTTGGTTTTAATTTATCGTATTCTCATAGCGAATATCAAGACTGATGAAGTTATTTTTGCACCTTCTATTTTGTATGAACAGAGTGCACTCAGAGCATCCCAGAATGTCTTTTTCAATAATATAATAATTTGTGGGTATGAAAATGGAATTTCAATGGTAGAAACGGAGCTACAATCAAATTAAAGAGAAAACTAAGATAATCCTAATAATTTTTTATGCTCATGTGCAATCTTTGTTTAATTCTATATTTGCACTTTATTACATCTCGTAATTCTTATCTAAATTATATGTATACATGTAGTAGCGAATGCGACACACCATCATTAGACCATTGTTTCAAGATGTTTCCCATTGTTTTTTATTGCTTTGAAATCATGTGAAGATTTCACATTTATACAATGAAAACTTAATAAGATATCAAGATTTGTGTATATTGCCCCTTAGTTTTGGCCGCAACTTTATGATCTGATCTATCAAAATGCTCCTAGAAATCGCCAGACGCGCAGATGGCAAGCAGCATTCTGATTGGTAAGATCAAAATTAATATTGAAAGTCCTCACAAGTTGCGAGGTTGCCAAGAGCCACCCAAGCATAGTTTCATTTCAATTGAGCACTGGAAGGCATCGGTGCGAGGTCTACAGGGTGTGTAAGTTATGTCAGAACACATATATAAGTACTAACGAGTTCCCTTGGAAATTCCAAGATTTAAATTTTACGCATTTGAAATTACTACGAACTTGAATGCATTGGAAATTTACGACGAATTATTTTTTTACTGAATACATTTAATTAATATATAGAAAACTTCCATTGTGCATTTATCTAACGATCACGTGGCTCAGATAGTACTCATCAAAATTACTTGATCCAATAGTAATAAAATTAAGGATTTTTGAATCAAATACATTTTTCTACGGTTCCTCTCTCAAAATTTGGTCATTTTGGTGATAATGCATAATTTACATAAGTTTCCAGGTATGTAATCGGAAAGTAATAATTAAATTTTCATTGTTTAAAATATTCCAAATATAACTAAGGTATTTAATCAGTAATTGATAACAATTTCAGTTATTAAATACTTCCACATTTATAAATCAGTTGCACATAAATTGAGATTTGCATATTATACATGGAAAATGTATCATATTTGTAAAGAGGTCCATGCATGGAAAAAATAGGAGGTCTGGGGCAGCGAGCGACTATTGACTGTACGGAAAGAGCTGCAGTGATACACTGGTGACTGTAGTTAGCAGCCCGTCACTTGGTGCGACCGTTAAGAGGTTAACGAGTTTGAACTTGAAAATACATTTTCAAATACACAATTGTATTTAAATACTGCCCAACACTGCCCTCATATACCTTGCACACCTTGGAGATTTAGCATCTGAGTGTTAATAATTACTCTCAAATAATTAGGAAATGTTTGACTCATTATTTTTTATTCAGTTTAGCTTATTTTAATTTGGTGATATTGGAATACTTGACCAATCTCGATGTAAGATACGTCATATTATTATTATTATTATTATTATTATTATCATGCATTTGTTTCTTATGAATTTCACCATCGTGACCGTCGTTAATGAATATTTTTTGAGATATTGATGTTCATACTGAAGTCAATGTATGTCATGAATGAACACAAGTAATAGTGTGCCTAAAATAATGCAAAAATATCAAAGCTTAAAAGTTCTGTTGCTATGTAACCTTTTATCATGGAAAAGGCGTACTTCATTGGTGTGGAAAAAGGAAAAATATTATTAGGGAAACATTTATAATAAAAAATCTACTGTTTTACAGACAAAATGATGACCAGAGGCCAGATGCTGGTAGGTTTAGCCAAAGCCAAGCATCTGAACGAACATCTGAATTCCGGCAATGCAGGTGAGGTCTTACATGACACCCCCTGTCCTTATCTCAATGTGTGTTGGAATTTTATGTGTCAGCGAATATTTCTCCAAGTTGTAAACATTTTATGCTGTCAGTCTATCTGTTATTTTTCTTGCAAATAGTATGGTTATTAGGGGGATATTTAGTGTGCTTCACATAAATTGAGATCAAGTGAATGATAGACGGCGAATATACGAGTAGCTGTCCCTCAGACGCTCAGAGTACTGAAGCGTGGTTCAATACAGCTGCAAGTGTCCTATATTTAGTTCGAAAGTATTCCGCAGTGAAATATGCTAATTGAAACATAAACATTCTTGTACAAATATTTTGTCACGCTCTAAATGAGTAGAAATCCAGTACTGTTTTGAACAATAGTATATTCTCCCGGACGAATATTGTAAAATGCAAACTAGTGAACAGCTTTTATATCAAGCCCGAGCAATTCTTTGGTCCTACATAAATGTCAAAGATGAAAAGTTGAGTTAACCCATGTATTGCGCAAAAGACAATCCCCACACACAGGTGAACTTGACTGTAATAGTAAAAACAGACCCTAATTCTTAGAAAATTTTAGAACTCAACAGGGAATTGCATTTTGAAGACGTAGTGTGATTGTGTAAAACTGGGCTGTACTAGAGTACAAAGCAACAACGCTGCTAGAATATTCGCACAGTGACATGAAAGAGAACCGGTCGCCTGAACTCGTAGTTCTACTTTGTGAGTAAATTTTCTATCATTGAATACCCCTCTAATTTAGGGCTAAAGCCAAAACATGCAATATCACCCTCGACATCTTTAATAGTATTTGCACTCATGACAAAATTCTTGAATCATCGACCTAGGAAGAACAATGGTGCAAGCAAACTGCTGTGGCTCAGTGTATCTCTTCTTTATTCATGAGTTTCGTTGTAGTTTAATATAAATGTAGATTATTAACGTTCTCAGGGGAATACTACTAAGTTGCATCAGCTATATATAGGCCTTCAGGACTTAAATCTTACATACTTACTTTGTTCCTCTACATTTTCATAATTAATTTTCTGAATTGATTGCAGTTGAGGAGAAGTTGCTTCCTGCTTGAAAATCAAAAAGAAAATTATGGTTTTCAAAGCGACATGCAGGTCAGAATTGCTGGTCAGTATGCTCTTCTTGTTTTCTCGGTCAATGAGGCACACAAAGGAGTAAAGTGTGTGCCTTCTTGAAAATGTTCGTTAACAATGAACGATTTTACTGTGAAGTCTAGATGGAATACGATGTTGATACTACTGCTGTGTACGTGTGAATGTTTTTCCTTTTTGCACTTTTAATTCCAGCTAGAATTTGTCATGTTTAATACCGAAAACTGATTTCATTTGTAAGATGGAACTCGTATTTTTCTCAAATAATGAAGTTCTAAACAGCAACAGAAGTCAGCAAAAGAATATAACCAGCCTATTACAATCCAAGCATATGTTCTGTAATAAACGTTCTCCGTAAACTTGCGGTCAAAATAAAACAGCACCATTACTTTCTTAAAATAAATGTCAAGACTGAACGATAAATTTTAACACTAAATGAGTATTAATACTATTTCTCACACAAACAGATATTACCTTGAAGGTTGTTGGAGAAAAGTTGGAATATGTTCCATAAATGCCACTTATATATGGGTATACTGATCAGTGAAATGTGTATCAAATACAGAGGCTTCATGTAGAACATGACTTTGTTGATGAGATCATTCTGAAAATTGTGTCTCGACGGAGGGTAAGAAGAATAAATTTCGTTACTCGGGGAATGTATTTGTTCTTCGTGACCCGAACTTTCTCATTAATGCGCCTTATTACCTGTAAACTTTGTTTTCATCATTCACCAATAGTCAGGTTTTCTGAGCGATGCGTAGGAGCAGAGGTTTCACTTTGTCGGGTGCAGCAACCTTATTGCCTAAAAGCAAGGTTACTGTACTCTTTCTAACTTGAAACTGAGGAAACTCGTTTACAGTAAAATATGAGAGCACTGGCAATTTCACCCAAAGCGGTTCTGACTCATCACGGGTGAAATATTGCTGATGTTTGTAATTTTTGTTAATAACTTATGCAGCGGAATTGCACTACAAATTTAAGGTCGGTTACTTTGGGATTTCTATTAAATGTACTCACCATTATTAACTGAACATTCACTTTCAATATTCTTTTCCACCTCCAGATGTTGGAATATGGTTATAGTTTTTCATGGAAATTTAACTTTATGGAACGTATTTCTCCTGATCAAACGTATCCATGTGTTCAGAAGTATTTCACTGTCGTAAGTGACAGCGTTGCACGACGCACATTTCGACATCCAATTTTTGAGGAGACATTGAGGAAATTCCTCGAGTTTTTAGCTCCTTCCTCTGCTTGATTGTTCAGCCGACATGGGAAGTCGAACCAGACTAATAACTTGACGAAATTATATACTACTGTGAATTCTATCCAAAATTTTCAATTTATAATTAGCAAAACTTGTTCTTTAACCCGTTTTACCTGAGGACGCTTGTTTTTAAGGCTATTGTCACTAGTCGGAGCTATTGTCACCAGGCAGAAATTTAGAACTTCTGAATCGATTTGCTTTCTGCGAGTTATTCGTATTTTTCCTTCATAGAAAGTGCAGGGCATGAGGAAAAAATTTAAAGAATAAATTTTCACGAAGGAAAAAATCTTTGCTCACAGATATAATTGGCGTATGCGAAAATAATGTTCTTGCCGTATAGTCGAAGTATAAAGCATACATTTATTTGAACCATTCAATCTGAGGACATGTTGTTGAAGGGTTAAGATGAAAAAACAAGCGGTATGCGTCTCTTTATGTATTGCAATTCGCGCAGCGTACATTGTCAGCGCAAAAAAACTACTGCCGACAATGACTGAGCCATGACATACTTCATTGAAAAAATACTTGGGTGAAGATGAACATATCACATTAACATTAATAATTAACTTATTTACATACTTGGCCATCAAACAGAAAAAAAGTCATAACCGTCCTTCACATGTATTTATACATGATGAAACACATTTTACGTTCCAAGTTAATTCATAGTTTACCATTGTTCAACTTAAAATTATAAAAAAATAATCCAACTGATGTCAAAAAGAAAGGGCAGGGCAAATGAAGAATATCAATGTGATAATAAAAGTTACTGCGCTTTTAAGTGTGAATACTATTGGTGTATTTTACATCTTAATAGCGTACATATTATGATACAAAAAATGAAGTCCCTATTGTCGACACAGTACACACTGGCAAGGATCTCAACACTCATCCCAGGCAAACACACATGAACTACAAAAAAGCTAACTGGGAAAGGTTTACCGAACAAACAGAACAACTTTTCGCAGCACTCAACACCCACCCCATAAATGACATAAATCAAACGGTAGTAGAATTCAAATCCATCCTCACAAAAGCTGACAAAAAACTCATTCCAAAAAGTGACAGAAAGCACTATAAACCAAACTTCACACATGAAGTATATAGACTAATCAGAGAACGTAACATTCTCAGAAATAGACCCACTCCGCACATTTACTAAACTGCACGACACATCCAGGATCTGAACAAACGAATCACGGGAAAAATTCCTAAAAAGCAAACAGAAAACTGAAAAAATTTCGTCGAATCTCTAGACCACAAGACAAACTGTACAGTATGGACCACAAAAAAGTAAACCCAACTTCAAATGTTAATTACTTCACAGTGAATGAAGATATTTCTGGTTTGTCGTTTGCATAAGTACAGAGAAATGTTCTCTATAAAAATGTCAAGTCACATCAAATTGGTTCCACTTCTATCTCTCACCAATGAGATAAATAATAGCTGTAAAAATGTGAGTTGCACATGAAGTATATTAAGATTAAGAGTGATAGCCAACTTTTAAACATTAGTAACTTTTGATAAAAATACTCAAGTTTCATTTGCTGCATTACACACAGAGATACGTATCGTGGATACAAAGCTTTAAGTTGGAGTATAAATAAAGTCCAAATTGTCTAAAAATTAACGCTTAGAGCTAAATTTCCAAATGACGAAGCCCATCGTTATGCAACTTACGAATGAACAACACATTTTCATCAACAACGTCTACGCCGAAAGAAAGAGTTTAAAGGAAGTTCAAAATGAATTCGAAGAGATTTTCTGAAAGAAGCTCTCCAACCAAGAAGACTGTCTGGAAGACTGTTAATAAAGTTAAAACACATGGTACTATTTCTAATCTAAACCAAGGAAATTCAGGATGATTGGTGATTTTCATGGAATACATTTCCCTGTACTTAATGCAAATAACAGATTTAAAATATTTTCATTCACTGTAAAGTAATTAACATTTAAAGTTGGGTAATCTCTGTTCGAATTCATTTTGAAATGCCTTCAAGCTCTTTCTTTCGGCGTAGACATTGTTCATGAATATCCATCGTTCATTCGTGAGTTGCATAGCAATGGGCTTCGTCATTAGGAAATTTAGCTCTTAAGTGGTAATTTTCAGACGATTTGGATTTTAATTATACTCTGACCCAAAGCTTTGTATCCACGATACGTATCTCTGTGTGTAATGCAGCAAATGAAACTTAAGTATTTTTATCGAAAGTTACTAATGTTTAAAAGTTGGCTATCAATCCTAATCTTAATATACTTCATGCGCAACTCACATTTTAACAGCTATGATTTACCTCATTGGTCAGAGATAGAAGTGGAACCAATTTGATGTGACTTGACATTTTTATCGAGAACATTTCTCTGCACTTAATGCAAACAACAGACCTAAAATATCTTCATTTACTGTGAAGTAATTGACATTTGAAGTTGGGTTTACTTTTTTCTGGTCCATACTGTATACAACCATTAAAAACAACAAATTCCCACACAAACGCCTCCCAAACACATGCAGCAAACACCACTGATGTGAACATACCCTTAAGACGGAAACAAGCAGACATACTCATACACTACTACGCTGGCATTAGCAAGGTACGCACCACAATTACAGACAAGCACACCGACAGACTCAAACACAAATATCCTCTTGACAACAACACTACACTCACAAATCCCCAAGTAGTTTTAAACATTATACGCAAACTCAAAAACTCTGCAGCCACAGGCCCTGACTACATCTCACACCACCACCTCAAGCACCTAGGACAACATGGGATTAAAACTCTAACAAACATTTCAAATCATTCATATAGCTTCTGTATATTCCCTTCTCTCAGGAAAATCGGAAAAATCATAGCTCTCCTTAAACCAAACAAATCCCTCACGGACAAAGCCCCATACAGACCAATCACCCTGCTCTGCACACATTCAAAAGTTGTAGAGCGTTTCATTCTAAATGTGACAACACCCCACGTGCCACTGTCTCCAACACAACACGGATACAGACTACATCATTCTACAACCACGCTTCACACTAATATTGCACAAAACATGCAAGACATCAACTCACGCAAACCAGCAAAACGAACACTTTTGCTCACCATTGATATCAGCAAACCTTTCGACGCTATCCCCTGATTAAAAAAATATTTAACACTGAACTACACAATAACACTAAAAGATGGCTTGCCAATTACCTATCAGGTAGACACACATACGTACACTACAATGGCAAGTTTTCAAAAACAGATAACATTCCCAATGGAATACCGCAAGGTTCTGTACTCTCAAACACTTTATTTAACCTTTACATGCATGACATTCCATAGCCTCCAGAAAACATACACATAGCATCATACGCAGACGACATCACGATCACATCCACACACAGCAATATAAACACATGCTTCGCTCAAGTACAACATTAAACGGACACCATCACCACATGGATGAACACCAACAGACTAAAAATAGCCCCTACCAAATCCACCGCTACAATATTGACAAGCCATAATGCAGAACACCAACACAGACCCACCGTCATTCTACACGGCACCACAATACCACACACAGATGCCACCAAAATCTTAGGTGTTACCTTCAACACCTCCAGATCTTTCAGCCAACACACAGAGGAAATATGAGAAAAATCAAACAATAGACTAAACACGCTTCGCGCACTAACAGGTACTAACTTTGGACAAGACAAAGAAACCATAATCATAATCTACAAACAATACATAAGATCAATCACCTCATACGCCAGCCCAGCTTGGGCACTCATAGCATCGAAAGCAAAAATAAACAAACTTCAAACAATCCAAAAACAAGCGCTAAGGATCATTACAGGCTCCACATAAACCTCACCCACAGCACACGTACATCCAGAAATACAAGTGTTCACCATC
>VCRD01003369.1:41148-54127 GCA_006783055.1 Trinorchestia longiramus | reverse complement strand
CACTTCCCCCACTTCCCCTACTCCCCCCACTCTCCCAGCTGGACTGTCGCTCTTCTTTACCTCCTTACGTGCTTTCTAGTGAAAGCAATCCAGCATCGTGCTAGATTGTTCCTGAAAGAACAATAGAATTTCTGACAGGTTTTCCAGAGACTCAAATTTCAGGATCGCGTCTGTAAAGTAGAGTTAGATCTTGGTGGCTAAAGAAGCTTCCCTCCAGAACTTAGAAATCGAATTTTTATAGAAAATTTCATTTGTCTCAAGTGTCAAATAGAATAATTCTGCGAGTCCCCCCGATACCCGCGAAAAGAACAGGTCGACAAAATTGAGTTATTCAATAAAGGTCTTTCTTCGTAAACGGATCCAGGAATGTCTGCCCAGATGAAAGCAGTAAAGTTGGATACGTACCAGTTAATTACCATAGACTTAACCTGTTCTTGCTCCAGACTGAAGAATTATTATTCCTTGTTACGCACAGAAGAGTTTTGGACAAACAACCGAAAAACGGCATGGGACTTGGGTATCAACCCAAAAATGGGCCAAAAGACTTGTTTCTATTGCCTCATTCTACTCTATTCTAAATAAAAAGTAATTGAAATAAAATTTCAAAACTTTCAATGCTCTGAACCATGATCAAACTAAGATAAAGCAAGGCTACAGTGTGTTGAAAAATACAAAGATGACTTTAGTAAAAAGCTAAAATCCTCTGAAAAAATCCTTTGAAATGTTCTGGGTTATGAAGAGGTAACAACTGAAGTTCTGCGAATAAGGGTAAAATTCCATGATTATTTAGTTGGAAACTTTTACTGAGCTATTTGTAGGGGATTAGGATGCCAAGGCTTTTAGCTAAGGCCTATTTAATGTTTAGTCTACAAGTCTGATTCTGGCTTCGTGATATCCAGTTCACAAGTCTGGCTACGGTCTGCAAAATGTCCAGTCCATAAGTCTGGCTACAGTCTGCAAGATCTCCAGTCCACAAGTCTGGCTACGGTTTGAAAAATGTCCAGTCCACAAGTCTGGCTCCAGCTTCGTGATATTTAGTCCACAAGTCTGTCTACGGCCTGCAAGATGTCCAATCCGTAAGCCCTGGCTCATATTACAACAAATTTTATGCCTTCGCGAGCGCTCCTTTAAATCGCCAGAATAAATGAAAGGCGCTGGAGCAGATTTTGGCAGCACGACAACTCAGCTCTTCAGCTGTCCATCTGACAACTCAGCTCACCTATCCATCTGACAACTCAGCTCAGCTGTCCATTTGACAACTCAGCTCAGCTGTTCATCTGACAACTCAGCTCACCTATCCATCTGACAACTCAGCTCAGCTGTTCATCTGACAACTCAGCTCAGCTGTCCATTTGACAACTCAGCTCAGCTGTTCATCTGACAACTCAGCTCAGCTGTCCATTTGACAACTCAGCTCAGCTGTTTGGTTGGTTATTCTGCGTTCTTCTCTGCCACTGAACTGTATTTGTTATCGTGACGACCTCGAAATAAAATGACTTTAAAATATTTGATTTTGAAATACCGTGTTTAAAATAGCATGCAAAATCTAAATGTTCAGTAAGACTGGTGTAAAACTGATGGCCTCAGTACTAAAATTTGAGTTTATTTCAGCTGAAGTCGAACTAATTTAGAAATTTCAATAGCACTTCCGTAGAGAACCGTCAATATACCGTCAATAAATTGTAAATCTTTATTGTAATAGTGTTTTACATCTACTGCAGTGTTACCCATCTGAAATTCTTTTCATGTTTTCCATTGAAAAAATGTAATTTACATCTCGAAAAACGTTGGTAGTAAATGGCATTTATTGAGCAATAAATGAGACAAAAAATCGTGGACAGGATACGACCCTTTGATGAATACTGAGCTAATCAGACACATGACATTCAGAGATTTTTGTGAGCTTAAAATACAAACTGTTTGGGAAACTGTTTGGGAAAAGTTAATAAAGGCCAAAGTTTCAGTGATCTCCAGGGCAAAAAACATATGTACTTCACCAATGTGTGGTTCATTATAATCAAACAATTACATACAATAAAAATGTAATTCTATATTAATGCTCACTTCATTTTAATGGGGGTAATAATTAACACAATTGAAAAATCGTTGTACTGCATTTAATGTATTGTGTCGTAGAGATAAATAGTTTGAGCTCAGTCAATGTAGTGATTGGCAACAATGAATAAATTCTCATACATATGAATACCTTTTATTTCCGTGAGCTTGCAGAGAGAGCCATTTTGCAATGAAAGAAAAAGCAACTGCCAATAAATGGAAAAAGTGACGCCATCTGCGACCCTGAGGCGCTTCATGGAGCACGAATAAAGGACTAGCGTGTGAGCGTGAGCACAGTCATGTATTTGCTGGACCTGACGAGAGAATCAGAGAGAACTGGCGCTGGCTTTGTCTGTGGAATATTGCAGGCTATGGGTGAAGATTTTTTGCAGGATTTGAAAGTAAGTATTACTTCTATTGCAGGAAAAAAGAGTGGGATTTGTTTTAAAATTTTTGTATGTGCTGATAACCTTGCGTTAAAGGAAAGTCATTTTTGTAAGCAGAATGCCGGACGTTGCCTGATTTGAATAATATTTTTGCGTAGAAAATTGATTCATGAAAGAATTTATGTTTCTTTGTGTAGTAAAATAAAAATTTTAATTGAAACGTGATAGGAAAATTTGAGACCATTTGTTCAATTTGCAAATTGTTAAGTCTAGTCGGGATACAGAAATTGCTACACTAAATCATTTGGTAATTCACAAATGCCATTCGTACTGATCGAAGAAGACTTTAGTGTAATAAATGTGTGCACCTTCATTTGGTGCACAGATGCGTCCGCAATAACAAAGTTTGTTTACGTAAACTGAAACAAATGCTCGAGTAATAATATTGTATTTATCTTAATAATCCCGACATTCCAAACAGTATAAAAGTTTCATGACTTGGTAGAGATATTGGAATTGCTTATAACATGAAATTGCATTGCGTATGAAACAATGACATATTGATATAACTTTGTATGAATGTACACATATAATATATATATATATATATATATATATATATATATATATATATATATATATATATATATATATATATATATATATATATATATATATATATATATACTAACACTTGATTCTAAAGCAACACCCATTGTCATAGGAGACACATACAGAAATTGGCTCTGATATCAAACTATAAATTCATTTTAAGAATTCACTTACATCTGGAGTTAATATACATTTAAACTACTCTTGTATGCTAAATCTCATCATACTTATAAAACTTCAATCCTTGCTGCCATTCATAAAGCACCAAACGGCAACCACTGTTACAGCTGATCATAAATACAAGCTGTGAGCCATTACAGTAGTTCTTAATATTGAAACTGTTATTTCCTGCCTTTGTTTATGTTCACGTCCGCCCTCCTGTACTTGCCACACACATTCTCTTTGGTCCTATCAACTATCAAGTTCTCTTTGAGGTCTTTGCCACCCACTGGCCGCCGCTGTTGACCGAGTGGATGTATGTATTTGTGGGGGAAACGGTATCACAGATACAAATTTTTCCCTCTCTACTTGAGTGGTGCCATTATTCAACGTGAATAATAAAGCAGTAATGAACTTCACTAAATGCGTATAGCTATGTAGAATCGACACCAAAAATCCAGTGATCATAAAAATAAAAATATTTCTTACCAAAAAATCGACACAAATAAAGAAAAGAATAATAATTTTTTTTCCTAATGAGTTTTGGTTGAGAATTAAAAAGGTTACTGTTCTATCAAGTGTTGTACGGGACGTAATACGCTTAAGGAAAAACTCAGGTCTTTGTTTTCGTCAAGTTCTCTTCATTATTTGGTGTAAAATAACATCAACAGTGGTATAGTAAAGATAGTTCCCAAAAATTTTGTCCTGTTTTAGAATCCAAGAAGCTAAGCTCCCTTTAATATCAGCATAACTACTGAGAAACAAATTTTGAATTGGTGTATTTGGTAAATTAGAAGGCCTCTTAAGCCGGTTTTTGGCACTCAGTAATTTTCCAGACGGCTGGTTCTAAAGTGCGAAATTATTGTCCTGCAAGAACCCTCTCGACGTCCTACAAGACGCACCTTGATGTCCTGCAGGACGTAGGCTAGGTTAGGTTTAGTTGTTGTGCAGGACGCACCTTAATGTCCTGTAAGACACACGTTGATGTCGTACAGGATGCACCTCGATGTCCCGCAGGATGCACCTTGATGGCCTGCAGGATGCACCTAGAGAGCCTCCAGGATGCACGTTGATGTCCTGCAGGATGTCCCTCGACAGCCTGCAGGATGCACCTCGATGTCCTGCAAGATGCGCCGTGATGTTCTGCAGGATGCACTGCGTTGTTCTGCAGGACACACCTTGATTTTCTGCAGGATGCCTTTCGATGTCCTACAGTCACGTGCTGCAGAGGTCATACTGATGCAGATACCTGCAACTGTGATCGAACACATTTTGATGAATAATTGAACAATAAAATATAACATAAATCGCCCTCCAATTACTGATTGTGTTGTAAAATGCTGGAACTGAAATAACCAGTGAGTGAAAATACGAATAAGAAATAATAATTTTGGAATTAGAATTCCTATATAATGTTGGACGTCAGACTCAAAATGACAAATTGAATTAGTGAAAAAATAATCGTAGGACTAAAATTCTTTCACCCAACAACATGTCTTGCTGAATTTTGATGCCAGTATTAATGCACATCGGACAAAAATTTGTGTGTCTCACAGACTGGTGATGTGGGGCGATTAGGAAAACACAGGTGTGTGAGGCACAAACAATCACCAACACAGCTGTGTGGTTTACGACCAATGACAAAGAAGGTTTTTTGTACACAAACAATGACAAACATGGCTGTGTAGTCTGCAAACAATGACAAATAGCGCTTTTTAGTGCACAAACAAATACCAACACAGCTGTGTGGGGCACAAACAATGACAAACAGCGCTTTTTGGTGCACAAATAATTACCAACACAGCTATCTGGGGCACAAACAATAACCAACACAGCTGTGTGGTACGCAAACAATGAGCAACACAGCTGTGTGGTACACAAACAATGACCAACACAGCTGTGTGGTACACAAACAATGACCAACACAGCTGTATGCTACACAAACAACCACCAACTTTTCATAGAAATGATACAGGCAACGAGTGGAAGCTTTGTCTGATGGGAGCTCTATGATTTATGGCCTGAAAAGTCACGGGCAGTTTTTCCTAATTACAGGAGACTCATTGAGCAAGCTTCCCACAATGGACTGGTAATTAGGGACAAATTTAATGAGAAAAAATAATCGTTCAATACGAATTGTCAAACGCAGAACTTTTCGATTCTCCGTCCATTCTTTTGGCATGACGAACACAGATGAGAGTTAACTCATTGTCTTTATGTCTTAGTGAGTCCAAGTGATAATTTGAATTTTTGTAGGATCTATTGAAAACATTTAGCCTTTAATGAGTTATTCAAACGTTTACTGTCTCAGCCGATACACATAAAAAGAGTATTCAGTGATTCCTGTTATAAATAGCTTAATGAAGTAATGTGTAACTAGTGGGATACATAGTGTATTGCAATACTATACAAATACTGCTCTCAATTGTGCAATACAATGCAAAGTAATTATCACACAAAACTGTACGATACATGCAGAGTAAATATTGCACTAAACTGCGCAATGCAGAACAAATATTGCTCGAGGTTGAGCAATATTGCATCGACGGATTTTTGGTCCTTTAGTCATGTACAGAACCCAGCTGAATAAACGTAGAGCAGCTCCGACTTTTAGTATTTAATTAAAGTACATTTTCCAATCGCATGCGTCTACTAGATTTTTTTCGGTTAAACGTTTCCACGTGGATGTCTTCTTAATAACTGCTGAGAACTATTCTGTGCTATTTAAAATGACTAAAGTTTTTTTCAATCATAATACTCATTCGTTGTAAACACGCGAAGTAATTGAGTACTTGTCTATCACTAATCATCATAATCAAATTTAGAGACGTTGTTAAAATACCATGGGGGGAAAACGTATTGCTAATTTACGAAACCACTATTTTACTAGCCATCCTATTGCAGTTTTTATAACTTAAACATTCACAAAGATTTTACTTCGAGTAGCCATATGTAACCTGTATACGAGTATACGACTAAAAATGTATAGCCTGCATGCGAGTATACGACTAGGAATGTGTGGCCTGTATGCGATTATACGACTAAGAATTCAAGTTCATAAACTAGGTGAAGCGTAAATTTTTCCTCCAGCTTCTTCCGTTCCATTGTTTGCCTGATAGTCATGCTTGCTAGGTTTTGTTCCTCTAGTCGTGCCAAGTACAACGAGAACATAAAGAAAAGTAATGAAAGACGAGAACCTTTCTTTCGAAATTATTTTATTACAGATCAAATATCCACCTTCTCGAAAAAAGTTCATCGTGAGGTCAAACGTTCAAGCAAGTTTGGCCCTAAAGTACAGAATGTGGTGCCCATACAAGACGTAAAAAAAGATCACCGGCGTACGAGGTAAGTTCGTTCCAATAGTACCATTGCTAGTACTCTTTACAGAGGAGTCGAGTACTTGAAGCCTAGACAACTGCTAAGTCTGACGGTAAATAATAAATTTTAAACATTAAAGCAAAGAAAATGTCGCCACAAGAAGCGCAGTTTTTGCTCAGTGACCTGCGTCCAAGTTCAAACAAAATGGTGAAGTGCGCTGTATGGGGCACACTGTCCTATATATAAACAGAACATTTCATTTAATTGTTTATATAAATGCTTATTTTTTTTGTTAAAGTTCCACATATATTGAGCATTGAAATATATGTAAAAATTAATATATGTATATACATACATACATATATATTCATATTTACGTTTACAGCCTGTAAAGTTGAAAATTTTTTGACGAGTAGTTGGAACCACAATGTTCATTTGGTGTTCTTTGTCATTTAATTTCATTAAAAAAATTATTACTGTTTTTCAGACTGACTTCGAGCCTTTTTTGCCATATTAATGAGATACTTAAATACTGGGAGCCTTTTCCGTAGAGTTAATTGTCTGTATTAACTCGGGCACATGAGATACTTAAGTACTGGGAGCCTTTTCCGTAGAGTTAATTGTCTGCATCACCCCAGGTCATAGAGATACTTAAATACTAGGAGCCTTTTCCGTAGAGTTCAGTGTCATCATTGATTTTTGTACATGATATGTTTAAACAGAAATCTTTGACCTAGTGTGTTTCCTAATGCATTTCTGATTAAATTTTGTGTAAATAAATGACAATGTTTTTTGTGTAATTCTTGAAAAAATGTAAGGCGATACCCATGTAATATTTTTTCATTGAAATTCGAAATCGCTCGAAACTTTATGATCGGTCTATATGCAAATATTCATGCGTAGATCACAAAAACATATCATTATTTGCTCAACTCTCTCGAATTGTGTGCTAACGAATCCAAAAGATTTGTTGGTAAAAAGTAAGCTAAGGTGAATTGAAAAATATTGCATTACAAACCATTTTACATACAGGGAGCTTTTTCCGTAGAGTTGACTATCGACAATTTGCAATATATGTTTTTCCTTATTTGACATTTTCAATCAAAAATTTTGAGAGTTCGTATTTTACAGTTTTTAGCGAGCATAAAATTCAGAGGGCTCCAAAAGCTGACGTGTTTATTTGTGTATCTGCGAAGTTTTGGTGAATTTCAAATCATCAAGTCAGTTGCATAAAGTGTCATCAAAACTTCTTACGTTATACGTTTGAAAATTATGTATATAAAACCTCCAGTTTACGTCCATCAATTTAACTGTACTGAATTAAGAGAGGCATGCCACCTATCATTTTCGTTCCTTAAAATATTTTCTGTCGAAAATCTTAACCGCTGACGATTTGGAGAGTTTTTAATTTCCGATGCTGCATGTAAATCCGATATTTTTTACTAGGCGTTTAGAGCCCAAGCTGACAATTTGATTCCTCTGCCTTTAATTAAGGTTTTGCTGCTATAGTTTCCATGGGGGGAGGAATACAAAAAAGTTGGTATTCTGACTGCTGTAGCGGATACATCAGCCAAAGGTCTGTATGCGAGTATACGACTAGTATAAAACGAAACACAAGTATTTTGTAGTGCACAATCACAATAGAAAAACTGCGGGAGGAACAAGGCCGTAGGGTGAGTTAAATCGTGTTAGATTAAAGCAGGCTATCATTAGGGCTTTACGGCTTTGTTGCCTTCTGCAGCCATTCCGGCCTTTGCAGCCATCCTTGATCTCTTCTGCTGCAGTAGACAACTTCGTGGCACTGACTTCAGTTGTCAACTTCAGGAAAAAAGTCGAGAACGACACACCGCTCTAGCAGAACTTAGTTTCCCCCTTTAAAATGCATTAGCACTAGATTAAAAGCTCTCATATTTGAAGACATAGCGGAAGACAAGTTCTCATGCACTTAGTTGCAGTAGACAAGTTCTCATAGACTTGTAGTTTTGCATCAGTTAGAAAACATATTCTCTTATTCACACACTCATAAACAGAGGTGACTTCATCTATTTTTGTTTTGCTAGCAAACTAAATATTATAAATAATTTTTCTACGCATGCAAATGTTATAAAATTGAAAGAGTAACAGCATTACGATATTATATTTCTTACAGAGCTATAGTATTCACTAGAATTCGTTTGCAAGAAACTGTCTACTGTTGTGTCGTGTGGAAATATCGTCTCGTTACTTCAGGTGACTGTCAACGAACGAAGGGTGAACTGGCTGAACACATGCAGCTGAAATTGTGTGTTAGAAGAGGGAAGACAGAGCACACAAAACCATCTGCATGATATAGTCAATTCTTTTGTGCTTACTGGAGCTACTGTTCTATCCATATTATAGAATTCCTTCTCCTTCTGATTTTGTAGAATGACCGGCTTAGGAATTCAAGCTGCAAGAATTACCGGCTGGGAAGAAATAATTTGTGACCAGGATGATCCTGTCATTCCTACAAACCAGGTATTTTGCTCGTATGACTATGACTGACAATGATCATGAAGGAATTCGAAGCACGCACTCATGAAGAAATTTACGACTACCTACATGACCATCCACATGACCATCCACATGAACGTCCACATGACCATCCACATGACCATCGACATGGCCGTCCACACAACCGTCCACATGACCGTCCACATATCAGACTATGCACGATTAGGGAGACAAAATGTAAAAATCCCAAGTTCCAAATGGCTGGGAGTATTTAATTAACCCAAAAAATATGAATGCTTACGCATATTCTAATTGATGGCAACTAACGACCAATATACACATATCTTTCCATAACTAAGAATCTGTATTCAAGGTTTTACGATTCTGGCAAACAAAGAATATGCATTCAACTTTTCACAATTATAACAAGCTGTAAAAATCTTTGTTCGAATATTCGCAAGTCCAAAAAGCTATAAAAATTTACACTGAAACTCTCAGAACTTGAGCAAAGCCAGAGTATAACCATATAGACACTCACGCCGAATACGATAAAAATTGGTCCTAAAATTCATGATTCCAACGATTGTAGAAAGTGTGCAGAGACGCGCAGCATTCTGCTTGTGTGTGAGCTCGAGAATGCCAGATTTCAAAAGCTATTCCAGTGATAAGAAGGACCGAAGAAGCAGCAAAACGAGGGATTCCTACAGGCCTGGAATCTTCTTTGAAATGTCCCCAATTTCCACAAACCAGAAATCTACACTCAAACATTCCCGGGCCAGGAGAAGCGGAAGAAAAGATATGAGCGTCGTTGAGTTTTAGCATCGCGAAGATAAAGATAATCGTGAACGACATGCCTGACTTGACGCGCATCTCCAGGGTGGGTATTGAACATAAATACAGCGACGCTCTCTGGGTGCGTGGTAGAGGATGGTGAGATGGATTGTGTGCAGCGAGACTGGGGTGTGAGGTTGCTGGGGTGTGATGTGGTGGTGTGATGCTGCAGGAGTGTGATGTGGTGGTGTGATGCTACTGGAGTGTGATGCGGTGGTGTGATGCCGCTGGGGTGTAATGTGGTGGTGTGATGCTACTGGAGTGTGATGCGGTGGTGTGACGCTGCTGGAGTGTGATGTGATGGTGTGATGCTACTGGAGTGTGATGTGGTGGTGTGATGCTGCTGGAGTGTGATGTGGTGGTGTGATGCTACTATAGTGTGGTGTGGTGGTCTAGTGTTGTGGCAGTGCTGTGATACTGTAGTGGTCTGGTGGTGTTGTGGTGTTTTAATTCTATGGGGCTGTGGTGCTGTGGTATGCTGTGAGGTGGTGCAGTGGTGTGGTGCTGTGGTGCGGTGGTATGGTGGTGCAGTGGTGCAGTGGTGAAGTGGTGTAGTGTTAAGAAGGTTGATTTTATGAGCAAAAGCCAAGCACTGCTGCAAGTAGGAACGTGATATTGAAAAGAAATATTTAGTATGAAAGTGAAATTCCGTCGGGATGCAGTAGTACATTGAAAAAAGATACTAAATCAATAAGAGATATTGTGTCAAAAATTTATATTGGTTTGGGATATATGTAGCGCGACATTGCCTCGACTCACAGGTATCATGTCAGGTTCAAACACTGTGTTTCTTATAGTTTGTTATTGAAAAGCAATACAGAGTTGAGTGTGGTATTGCATCACGTCGTAGAATAACGCTTGATTGCGTTTAAGTAAAACATTACCCCGTGGCGCTGCACTGTGTCCAAAAATTATTTGCAGGGTGGTACATAAGTAACACTCTCTTTCAGAAAATTATTAACAATAAACTTTGAAAGATAAAGAGTTCTGAACAATTATAAACAACACAGAAGATCTTAAAATTTAATTTAGAATTAAGTACGGAATTAATTAATGAATTATTATTTTATTATTGAATTATCATGTTACATATGCACCATCCTGTACCATATTAACGCAATGGCCAACACTTGGTATTACATACACCATCATGCGCAATTCAGTTGTAACGTACAACGCCACAGAGTGTGAAATTGCTTCACACTTCATTGCTGCGGGACGTGTTGGATTGAAATGCTATAGCATCGAATGAAATACATCATGGGGATTCAGTGCAATGTTAGACTTTGATGTTGCCTCGCAGTCTATCTTATGCCAGAATGTGCAATTTTGTCGATTGCAATATTGCTCGGAATGCCCAGTAGCTCATATGTTATCCATATATTATAGAATAATTTTAATACTACATGTATTTTTGTGTGTGTGTAAACATTTTAAATGTTTAAGAGAAGGTTTCCCACATCTAATGCTAATCCACGTCAAAGCATCCATGCCTAATTGGGAACGAAGCTAATTTTCCAGCATGACCTGAATACATACATACACTCTACATGTTAATCCAAGCAATATTTCAGCAACGACGGCCTGGTGATTGCAGCCTCAATTAATTTCTTTGCCGAATATTGTGCACAGCAAAGCATCTGCTCTGTCACATCACCTGCTGTCCCCAACTTAATGAAAAATACATGACATCTTTGTCCGTTGACAGCGCATTAGCCGTGCGTAACGAGTCATTAATTTCCAGAACCGGGAGGCAAACCCGAGTTGATAAGCTTCAGTTTTGTATGCATCATGGTTCCTCAGTATGTAAATTATGCTAGGGTAACCTCAAAGTTGGAATTTTAGAGGGAAGTGTTCGTTTGCATGTGGAGGATATTGATCTTTTCGTCATAAAGCAAGTAAAGCTCATGTAATTTTCTCTGAGGGCGTTCAAAGGAGCGTTCTTGAGACGTTCTTGAGGCAAAACATCGAAGATTTGCTAACTGTCGTCCATGAAAGAACTCACTGACTGTTTATTTGAAAAATTGTTCATTCTTTTAGATTAAGAGCTAAACTGAAGTCTTAGATAACTATAGAAACTATGGTCCTTCTTGCGATTATTCGTGCTAAATAAACCAAGAGCATTGGTTTTAATCAGCAATGGCTGTAATGGAATAGAGAAATAAAACCTAGGTACGGAAAAAAACAATCTTCATGATGCCTGCTAATAGCTCTGCTGCTCTTCTTGTAATCACAACCGTCAACTTATAATTATTATTTGAAAGAATATCGTTCACAACTGACATCATACTCATATCTCTGTGCTGGCGGGTGTAAGAGGATGCATTCTTCATCAATGCAGGACTGTGTGGTTGCGTGAACGTGACGAGATTATTATTTATACAAAATATAGAATAGAATGAGGCTATAGGAATGGACCTTCTGGCCTACTCTTGGGTCGGATAATCACTTCGATAATTACTCGGTTACCCAAGTCCCATGCCGTAATTCTAGCCGTGTCAACCATGGCGAAAGCGGGATTCGAACCCGGGTCTTCCGGCTTGCAAGCGGATTCGCTCACCAGTCGACCGAGCTAGCAATTTTGGTCGAACTTCATAATTCGGTTTAGAAACCCTATAATTGGGTTTCTGAATCCAACGTCATTTCGCTGTTGAATTTCTACTCGTATTTCTAACACACTAAAGATGAACTACGAAGCGGCCAAGTACAGTATATACAGAGTGACGCACGCAACATAATTTCCTTTTTTGAAAGAAACTTCCTTTGAAAAGTAACTTTGGTCACTCTGCCCCGTGGTGGTTCCATGTGTACGTGGTGTGCCGGTCCAATCAAGTTCTCTTTGACGTCCTTCGCAACAGAAAGCCCGTATCTACGATACCAACAAACCTTTGTCAAGTCACACAACTTCGAACAATAGCAGAGTTTCATACCTAGAACTATATAGAAGGTGTCCAGTGAAATTGGTTGGCATGAGTTTCATGGTATGTTACAAATTTGATCTTATGATTCATGGTAAACCATACCAGCGGTATGAAAATTTCTGTCTGTGGGATGAGACAACTCTGATGTTTAGATTAATTGACTAGCATTGTGTTACAAAATATCATACTTCTACGTTGTACGCATGATACTAATGTGTAACGTAA
>VCRD01003369.1:15997-34592 GCA_006783055.1 Trinorchestia longiramus | reverse complement strand
ACTAATGTCTATGTACTGTGTACTCGATTGGAAATGAAGATTGTTTGTTTGTTTGTTTGTTTAAGCGAGATCCCATTTTCTGCGCTGCAACGAGGAGTGGAGGCTCGTAGGGACGTATCGATGAGCGTAATGGAGGTGTGGCTTATACCAAGCATCCAGCGTAGTAGCTGCTGGACATTTTTGACCCGCAGATGGTCAAGTACGAACAGACCACGGCGGCTACGGGGATCGAAGTCGGGTCTTCCCACATAGCAAGCGGGTACGCTCACCAGTCGACCAATCTTGGAGGAATAGCATTCTATATTGAGTAAATGAAGAAGCAGTGATCTTCGTTAATAGTCCCGTGGTAATGAGTTTCCGATTATGCGATCCATAAGTTACAGTGTCAATATCATCCATCGTTGTAGCGCTTGACGTCTGATTAAAATTATCCATCCGAGGCATAAAAAGATTATTGAGTAACTGAGCTCCCATTTTCACCCCTTCTATATGACGGTGACACTGGAACTCTCCATGAGTAAAGTTCACTCATCATGTACCAGTCTTAATATCCTATCATAATAAATGAGAAAGACAGTCAGCGTTTTCGTATTAATTATCTCACAGCTCATAAAGATAATATTTGAGTCATTACTTTTAAAAACACACACAAATATCAGTTTATATTCATTTGTTTTATTCAAGTGTTACCTTCATGAGTTGCTAGGATGAATAGGACAAAATAGTTGTTTGTTTTTAGTTATTCCGATGGACAGAGTGATACAAGAATGGCAAACCTTACACCCTCCATGATTATTCATGTCTGACTACGAAGCCCTAGGCGCAGATATCTTGTTACGCTAACACATGCGTTTCTTAGAAGAGACTAATCGTATTATCAGAACATGATATAATGTCCCTCACCATAAAGATAACTAAGCATGTTACCAGGTACCTCTGAACGTTGCATCACAATACTGAACTCATCACTTCCTGACCGGATGAACATGATGATAATGCAAACAAGAAACAACGCATACTTTAGCCTACTTGAAACACCTGTAAATAATGTCAATATATATTCAGATTAAATACATGGAGCTTTATAGAGATGCATTATTCACTTTTTTTGGTAGCATTAGATGTGTGAAAATATATCACATTCATTTTTGTTCGCATTTTAATCATACATAAAACTGCAAATTTTTCACTTTTTGTTCACATATGCTGAAAAAATTGTTAAATTTCTGCAAAGGGTAGTTTTTAATAGAGGATTTGACTGTTATTGTATACCACACTATGAAACCTAAGTTCACACGCTAAGTTATTTAATAATCTTGTGCATTATTCTTTGGTTAATAAGCAATATGAAATTCTTTGACCTCAATGAATAGCATTCTAGAGTTTAATTGAACGCAATCAATTGATCTAGAGCGACATGTCAAATTGTATACATGAACAGCACAACCAAAGTCAATGGCAGCCGTGATGAAGAGAGATAAGTACGCCCGATTAGTGTTAGCAGAACGGAAATGTTTTCTCCTAATGAAGGTGAGTACCCAGAGAAGGGCGTGGCAGCCATAGCATCTTTTTACTTGCGTCTGTAATAGGGGGGAGAGGGCACCAATAACTGTGCTTCTTGGCCTTTTTAGAGCTTGAGCATCAGAGACAGTAGCTGAGAGATTAATTTGACCCTTGTCTTCTTCACTGATGAATTAGGAGGTAACTCGTAAACTATTATATTACAGCAGTTCTGAGTTTAGATTGACCTAACCATATTCTATGAATACATTAAACATGTTCGTCACTCCACAACCGCATAAACTCGACTATAATAAAAAATACTTGTCCTGACTTTTTTTCTCGATTTCTTTTAATGTACGAAAGCATACCATCATTTAAAAAAGAGAACGGAACATTTTATCTTGACAAAAGCTAATATACGAAGTGTAGTAATTGCCTCTATACCCTTATTATTAAAATCATAAGGTGGCTCACATTCAATGAAAAAATTCACTCAAGCACTTATTTTAGTTACACAAAACGTACATCTATAGTCAAAAGAACGCCTGAGTTAAAGAATCAATCATTCTTAGAATATTACTCACGATAAAGCAGCGGCATCTTAGTTACATTGCTTCTAAGATCCATCAGGTAGCAGTGTCAGACTTCAGCTCGTCAAACATCCTTGAAGTACTCTGGAGAAACTTTATTGCATCTCATCAGTTTAAAAAAATGTACGAGTTTGAGTTGAATATTTTCCCTTGAAGTCTTCAAGCAATATCTGAGCACAAACGTTATATATCTTAAGCACTCAACGGCGGAGGTGGAATGAGTGTTCCATTGTTCGAATGAATGCAAGACAATCGTTTTATTATCTCTGTTATCTAAGTTAGGAAATGCCTATTCAATTTTACCCCTCCCTACCATTACTGATAAAAACCCAGCTAAGTCTCAATCCCTTACGTAAGCACTTCCCTGATCTACGAAAACCGATTTAGTTCATTAAGAGCTCATTTGAACCAACTAAAAATGTAAATTATCCAGATGTTTTGCCAACTGGAAATGTATATTCATATAGATATCTATATAGAATGTAAATATTCGAGTAATTGTTGCGTCTATCAAGAAATACGGCTGAATAAAATGTGTTCAGTATATCAGGGTACGGCTAGCAGTTAGTCCGACATCGTATTGTCGCTTCAATGTGCTGCCTCTATTAACTAAATTGTATGATGTCTGCCCCTAAAGTATTCACATATTCAAGTAACAAAAATCGCTCATTCCACCTCTAAAGAACACGTTTAATATTCTCCGGTTAATAGAAAGTCGCAACTCTGTCAGGTTCTCTTAAATTATCTTCTAAGAATTCTCCTGCATACTGTTCTTTTCTGATCATCTGATGCACAATAGATTCAAAAAATAAAAATTTCACTATATCTTCTGGAGAAACTATCGACTACACTGGTACAATTGACAAGAGATTGAATCCCCTCCTTAAAACCATGAACGAAAGGAAAGCAAACTCACACTGGCGCCAAAACACGGATATGATCCCTCCCTCTACTGCCGTAGCGGGCGAATTCGTTCAGTCACAAAACTTCTTGTATGGAAGAAAATCAGTTCATAATTCAACGTATTCAGATGTCGTGAGGATATTTTTTCAGTGCAGAGTTTGTAAACAACTTATGAGTGTTATAATTGATGTATTTAACATTAGTTTTCCCAGGCAACCCACACCATAATTTCGGTAGTAAAGGGCTAATGTTGAGCGCATTCTCACACGGGGGAATGAAATCAGCTTGATTCGTGGTCCGATATTTCCATTAACCTGATAATGCTGAATCTTAGCGAAGGACAGACGTCGTTGATTTTTGTTATTTCAGTCAGCGAATACTTCAAAGGTAGGTATCATACGACTTAGTTACTCAAGTCAGCTGAATGTAATTCAGCATTCACCAGAAATTCAGTCAGTCGAGCCTGAATGTCAGCTGAATAAAAATGAACTAAATGCTGACAATACCGAACTCGAAAAATTCCACACAAGAGGAGTGTGTCGCAAAAACTAAAATTTAGAGAAAAATGAACAATTTCTTATTTCCCCACCTTTACAAGGTGGACTACGCATTAGAGCGTACTTAGAGTTGAGGCTCCGTTCACAGAACTTCAAAACTGCCACGTGGAAACAAGGTGCACATCAACGGAGTAGTTGTGCATCTTTTACTGCCACAGTGGTGACGTGATTAGTAGCGTGTAAAACGCAAGTCCGTGGTTCGAGTCTCCATGTAGCACTCAAAATTTTTATGCTTGTTGAGCAAGAGACCAGGAAGACAATTTGCATCATCAAACGCCCCTATGAGCTTTTACCTAAGTAGGACTGGAACAGTCACTGGGTGCATTCCTAGTCTTGAGATGTTAGATTAAAGAATTTGAAAACCCGATGGCCATACATGCACTGATTACTACATGGGAAATAAAGTTTGCCTGTTCAGAAGCACGAGTTTTAGCGAGGCTTGTAACAGGAGCTCCTCCTTACAATAGGAAATTATTAGATCTTTCATCACCAGCAACCTGAACAGCTTCAGGCTACGCTGAAGACATTAAATTCCGATAAAAATCTTGCTGGTGGATTTGTCAGAGTATTTTGCTACGTGTATGAACACAGGAATGCCTATGTAACAAAAACAATATTGTGAAAATTTTCGTCTAGTGTTATCGAACAGCGACTAAAAAAATTACCTAAATAAGATTATTCAACAACCATTCTTCATAAATCATAAATAGGACCCTAATGTTGTTCAACTTCATATTATTTTTTCCCTTTAGTATTCTTCTTTGTGGACGACAGTCGTGTTAAATCAAATATCTTTTCTGAAATTCAAAGGTGATCAAAATAGTTGATACAAAAGTCTCCTTCGTAAGCATCAAGCCGAACACACCTAATGTCAACCAAGTGAAGATGTCACTGTGGAAGCTGGAGTATTTTTCCTAAGACGAGCGAAGAAACTATTGAAGGAAAAACAAACGCATCTGAGAACAAAGTAACTTGTCACCATAATAATAGATGAATCGAGTTCTGTATAACTCAGCGAAGTGGTACAGCTCATACAGGGTGTCCCGAAAAATGTATACATTTTTGAAAGGCTTTAGTTTGAATACTACTGATATTCATAAGGTGTATAGTAAACGAATAACAACGTATTCCGAATAAAAAATAAGACTTTTGATTTTGCTCTTTCGAATAAGATCTGTCCCAGCCTCCTAGCACCAGTAATCTTCAAAATACAGCTTTTTAAAAATGAACATATAAATTTTTTTGGGACACACTGCATACTAATATGAAAAAATCCCAAAACATCCCGTAGGATATTAATTCAACAAGTAGCCACTGAGTTTGTAGATAGCGTCGATTAATTGTTAAGTCACGCAATACAAGGAGTTAGCGCTGCTAACATTTCTCCTCTTTCAAGGCGACGAGAATTTTTTCATTTCCTTCGTTTCAATCAAACTGAGAACTGAAGCGCATTCTTTTCCACTTACACACCTGTGTTAGGGAGTCAGGACAAAGTTTACCTGCATCAAGGAACCTGAAGAAAGTTTACCTGCATCAGGAAACATGGAGAAAGTTTACCTGCATCAATTATGACCAGCGAGCAACACTACAAGGTCAAGACGTCCGCTACTCTCACGTACTCTTCGATAAGAAGAATCCATGACAGGGCAGAGATAAAATCAATACACAAACCACGACACTGATGTGTTAAGCCTCGCTGATAATGTGATTTGCATCGAGATCTACAATGACTTGCATTTATAGCGGCAGTAACTCTGAGGTCAACAGAACTGGCAGGACCCGCTTGTCCGAGAAGTCGCACGCACGATGCATTGGGATCTCTACGACATACTCGTACTACACAATACCGGCCTCGCAACAACAACAACAACAACAACAACAACTAAACAACTGCACGTACTCAATTGTTTTTTGTATCACACATACAGTATGCATGCATCACACATACAGTATGCATGTATAATATTATATGTACGGTACATATTATCAGAACACAAGACGGAAAACACATAAATCTTGATATTAAATGAGTTCCCGCTGTACTAATTCCGTTCTGGTACTTGTGTTCTTATAAGCCACGCTTTAATTCAGGCGCACACGCTGTCTACAATAAATGACTATAAAGACCAGGCAAAGATACACGGCACAGAAGAAAACTTGTATTGTCAAAACTGAACGTACAATGGCAGCACACCAGGGAGGCCTATAAAAGTAAAAAAATATTTTTACAGGAACATTTTGTGACACTTCATGAAGTGCAGGATCATCAGATAGAAACTTTGTGAATCCAGTGAATGAGTACATGTGCATACACTGCAATTCGTGGGCACCCACTCTCATGCCACGTGGCCACTCTCATGCCACGTAGCCACTCTCATGCCACTCATATGACATCATCGGCGGCTGGTTATCAGGACACAAGTCCGTCATGAAATACTAGAAGCACATCTGTTCAAGAAAACTACATCGTCTCAAGAAATTGACAATAAGGTGAGTATTACCTTGTGCTGCACGTATAGCATTGGCGAATTATCATTATAATTATATTACTAGTTTGACCACCGCAGCCACAACAAAAGCGATCTCAGCAGTGATACACGGTAACCGGAGATAGGCATTCAAGTTTTAGAGGAAATGGGAACAAATATCAAAGTTCTCAGGATGGTGTCATAACATACTTCATAAAGATGAAATGTCTTACATTTCTTAAAAGTAAATATTATGGAAAGTAGAATTTCCAAGGCCAGACCCAGGTTTACTCAATGTTTGTAATATTCAGGAACTTCATCCGTCATTACATCATAAGTTATAGAATAGCATTGGCAAAATGAATGAACGTGTTGACAAACATGATTGACCTGAACGTTGTGGCATACAGTAGACCTGGCACGTCTGGAGTGAGTGAAGCAATGTTTAAATATAGGATGCGGCAACTCAACTTCCTTTTTACAAAGCACTTTGCTTTGAAAAAAAAGAAAATTATGTTGCCGGAACCTGTACTTGCATCACCCCAAGCATTTGAAGCGCGGTACTCTTCATGCGAGGTTTGGAGGCGCACCACAAATGCAGTCAAAACAAAATATCCCCTTATACAGGGAGCACATTAACAGCTCTCATTAGTTCTGGTAAGCGGTAAAACTCACTCCTGACAATCGGCAGGAGAGAAGTACAAGCTGATGGAATGCTTTGATTATCTTCCCCTCAACTTTAACGATAACATCGTGTTGAATATCAATCAAGAATTGCAGGGTTACTCGCACAATGCATTATGAGGGAAGAGGAGCGAGAGCGGCATGTGACTGAATGTTGGCAACTGCTTCTACACGAGAACAAGCCTATGCCTCATAATTCTAAACTGAAATGAAAACGGAAATTGCCAAATAAGAGAACTCGATCACTCGCAACAAGTTACATTGTTATCCTTCTGACAGCTTTCAGGCGTTCAGATCATTTTCTCCCGTCATTAGAAGTAAGAAACAATAATAAAGTAAGCACAAGTGTGGTGACACTGCCCGTGCACCAACACTACAGCACGCAGTCAGGTCACACAGAGACGTGTTGCAGTCACTCACTAGCAACAGGCCAAATTCGAGTCGTGAATTACTGCAGGTGAGCGGAGAAATTAATGTTAAATGCTGCCTCCATATTTACTTATTTTACAGAGCACGGCAACAATGTCTGTTCAGTCGCAGAATATTGAAGTAGAGTTCCCGTCATCAAAGTCATTTTGTGGCAAATGGTGAAGTTGTCTTGATGTAATTTGTTTCCAGTGTCATGACACTGAAGGAGAAAGACCAACTTAATCTTGCACTCAACGCAATTTTCGTTACGCTAACATTTTAACGAAGCCAACACTACAATAACGTCAGATCTTTGAGTCCACTGGATGCATTTCGCACATCTACAGGCAAATCTTGAATCATAAAAGTCATATACTTGTCCTAATTTAAAAAAGTGCAGTTTATTCCATAATAATTTCGGAATTTATGGCCATTTTTTCAGACAAGCATAAGCAATATTAATTTATCAGCTGCTCATGTAGTGGAATGCACGATCAGGAATGCAGTTACTCGAACACATCACAACAGCTTTACAGAATTCTGCTCAGAACCCTCATTAAAAGAACTAAAAATACTTTATATGACATCATGATTTCTCCAGAATAATTTTTTTGAGATAATGTTGACAGCATGTTGGCTTTACATCTGAAAAATCATTGGAAATATGAATAAAGCGCACAAAAAGATGCGTTCTTTAAAAGAAGTTCGATGATGGCAAGGTAAAACTAAGCTATTATAATAAGAGTACATTACTGACAAAAGTCGAACAACTACTGCTAAAGATAGATGCTAATAAGAAACGAGATTTGAAAACACAGTAAATAAGTTCGTCGTGAAACTTATTAAGATGATGAGAAGACAGAACAATGTACATTTTTAACAGTGGGAGCAAAGAAAGATGCAGTCATGACAAAGTTGATAGAACTGAAAATTTAGTAATTTCACATATGGTTAGTGCTACTAAATGGGAGAACATTAGCCAATTGATATGCTGAACATTTCATTCTCTCCAACAACCAACTAAAGCAGAGCTTACAGAAGGTTAAGGCACAGATATGAACAAAATGCCTGTTAAAAACAATTCTTGTAATGGAATGCATTGCACAAATTAATGAAAATGCCAATTAAAGCATATTTTTACACAGGCAAGGTTAAACGAATGCCAGAGTATTTTCTACAACCCTGGTGGTGGTGGCATTGAGTGCCGTCGTGTACATCTGTGTCTCCGTAGGCCACTCAAACTCCTCGTAGGCCCTCTGCGGTCTGATGGTGGACATCAGAGAGGGTGTAGCTACACCGAGAGTGCTGTTGATGGTGGCCACGTACGCCACTTCACTTTTGTCCCAGGTCTCATTCAATGGCACCATGTAGTCCACCTCCTGGTAAGCCACGGTGCTTAATACTGGAGTCACGATAACTTGAGTCTGTGAATAATTACAAGAAAAGTTATCTTTCTAATTTGCCCCATACACACAACATACCATGAGTGCAGTAGTCTTACAGGTTGTCTGACAACAGAAAACTGCAGAGTTGTAATTGTGCAAGTAGAATGTAAGCCTTCTCAGAAATTGTTCCATCCAGTCACATTATCTCCACTTGGACCCATTTAGTTGACCCAATAATTTTATACCAATTACTTAAATGAAATGACATTAGTGTCATTTTGGTTGTGCATTGAATTTCTGTTGGGTGCAAGTTTGCAAGGGGCTAAGTAAAAATTAAAGTAACTGTGCCTGTCATATCAGTTGTGCTCAACAGAAGGCTTAACTATCACATCTTAGATTACAAACTAGAAGCACATGATGAAGCAGTTGAGACCTAAGGTGAAATCAACCATGGAAAAATTTCAAGGGACACATGTACATATAAAAAATAGCTACATTTAAAATCCACCTGTTGTAGTGCAAAACAATTTTTTTAAGCATTTCATAACCAAAATTAATAATGTGTACTTGTTCTTGCCAACCCATATAGCCAAACTTGAGAAAGACTCACTCAGTGAACTGAACCAGTAGCAGGTAGACATAACAATGCCCCCACAAGTGCTACTACAGGAGGTGCATTCACTGAGATGGAGTTGAGGGTCTCACTCCACATATGTAAATCAACTACCAACATACTGCACTGTGGCACTAATTCTTACTGATACAAAGCAGGAAATAACTTGATTTCACATGTCATCTACTCTCAGATGAATTGCACAACTAGATGAGTGATGACAGAGACGCTCTTCTCTCACTCAGAGCATGAATCATGAACACTGAGATGTTTACTTAAAATGATGTACCTCAGCCTCATAACTCAAGGAAAAATACTTCTCTGATAATTTTTGCTGCATTTTCATAGACATACACATACATTAATAAGTAATATAACTACTTCAAAATGCTTTTTAGTATGCATAATGCAAACAAATTCTGAACAATACTTGTTATATAAGCAAGGCAACACTACAACAACAATATAACTAAGTCATCATTTCTATGTAACAGAAGTAATTTGAATTTACCACAGACAACTCAAGAACTTATCCAACAAACAGCTTTGTGCAATCACCAGCATTGAGTGATTACACATGGTCCATAATATTTTGCCATATGAATCATAATCTTAGGCTGGACCCCATAAAGAGATGAGAAGAATGTAAATGAGACACAGTAATAAAAAATACAGCACTTCAAACTTTAACCATGGTCTTCACCTTTGAGTAGAAATCCTTATAGATTGGCTTGGCATGCTCAGTAGTCTTGAGGCTATTGACAGGAGGAACAGTCTGTGGCACTCCCTTGTTTGCCACAGGAGTTGGCAGGAGGGCTATGACATTGAGGCCAATAGGCATCACCACACCCACGTGACACATCAAAACCAGAACACTCACGCAAGACATTATAAAATGCATTATGCTAAGCAATAAAAAGCTCTCTTCAATCTGAAAAAAAAAACACATGGTAATTCAGAAGAAGGCATAGACAGGCTTGCAGGCATAGACAGGTTTGCTGAATGCAATGGAAATTATATAATTCTAAGGTCATAGTTTACACAATTTTTGCCTGCCTGTCATTATCTGGACTGCTTCATTATACATATTTTAATGACAATTATTGCTATTGATTAGTTTCAACTTTTATTGCCTAATTTAAATTCAGCAATTAATCCTACACAGATCAAGTCATTTCATGATCTAATCTTCACTGATTTAATAAGCACAAAACCTTTAGAACATCAGATTAAAATGAATTATTTTTAATGTACTTTATTAGTGTTTATGATCTACATTAAGTTAATTTAATTGCCATTGTTGAATTTGACAAATTCTAACATATCACTTCACTATAAAATAGTTTTGACTATTTTGAACATCTACAAGCAAAATATTTCAAAACAAATTGTGAATTAAATATATATTCATCTAAAACATCTCACCTCATCAAATTTGACAAGTTAATCTCGATTGATTAAATAGATGCAAGATAAAACAGAAGAACATGAAAAATAAAATTTTTGAATACAATACCAGAAAATTTAGCGTTTTCAATTGCACAAGCATATATAAGTTAGGAAATTATTGAACACTTTGACAGAATACTTATGTGGCACAAACTAATTGCTTAGTCAGGACACCAACCTACTTCCAGCATTTACTATGTTAAAAAGCACAAAAAAAGTTGGAAAAATACATGAAATAATTCACACTTGCTTTGGGTGACCTAAAACAGATCTTATGAAGCAAAGCCTTGCAAAAAGAAAAATCAATTGTAACATAATTCATTATGACAGCAGATATATTTTACTTTTAAGGAAACTGTTGAGCATACTTTATAATTTTGTGTCAGAACTCAAATTTTATCTTCTTTATTAGATACACTAACCTAGACCAGATGTATTTTGACTCAGAAATAAAATTTTGTTTGTGCATTGTCAGGGTTTCTAATTTTGACTAGTTAATTGCTATGTTTCACCTCAATTAGATTCTCAATAGAAACATTACTATAAATAACAAAAAACATTGAAACTTAGTTGGAAAATAAACATGTGAATGCACTACCTAGAAGTTGATTGTTCATTTTGAATCATAAGATTGTGGACAGAACCACTAAAATTGGCCCCAACCACCCAAAATCTATACTGAATCTCAGAAAAGCAAACCAAACAAAACAAAACTTTTAGAAGTGTAGATTTGAACATTCATTTCTGAGCTACTATCTTGATTAAAACACATTACAGTAATCACTCTATTATATATGTATCAACTTTAATTGTCAAACAATAACATATACTACTTAACTTTAAATTGAGGGCCAATGGCAGTCGAGACCTTAGCTATGGCCACACTTTGACAACTGGTCTTACTGGCCTTAGACTTAGATTTGAGGACCAGCTGTTGGCTGGAGCCTTTGTAATGGCCTTTAAATAAATACAACAGACCAAACTTCCAGTATTCTCCTAGAATCTATCAAAACAATCCAGTCAAAGCAGCCAATCAAGCCAAAACCATTGATCAATAACTATCAATTAATGCAATAGGTCAAACCTCTGGTATTTTCTGCAGTTCGTAAGATGCTCTCTTACAAACTCAAACGTTTCACCACAAATTCACCACGCGTTTCCTGGCCACTCACTAACAGCTAAGAGACGATGTTCTAACTTCAGAACAAAATGGTGAAATCAATCTGGTATTTGAATTTTCCCTCTACAGCCATCATTACCCATGCTGGTAACTCCTACATATACATTTGGTCTATGTTTGACTCATGAATATTTATTTTATATCATAACACACAATTATTTTAAACTGAAGCAAGAAACAAAACGAGCGAGTTTCTCAGATGGAGCAAGATATAGTTAAACCGTTTCTATGAGTAAGTATTCCTTATACCATTTGCAAATTTGACACTTAATCAGGTTAGAATGCTAAATTTTTTGTTTCACTCACATTCTAGTTGATAAAGAACCACGTAAACTATATATTTACATGAGCCAACCTTAATCGAACGCAAGCAAACTCGACGGAAAATGAGTAATCGGAAATTCTAGGTACCGTAGTGTTACCACATCTTTTTCTTTCTAACCTCTAAAGCAATATTAATCGTCGAACTTTCATTGTGCATTAACAAACGGTTTTATTTCAAATATTTTTTACCTATATATCACTTGAGTTATTACAAAAATACTAAAAACTTGAGATTATTGTTACTATAAGTTCAAAAATTTATTCGAAAATTCTGAATTGACAAACTATGTGCTACATCTAAATAATTAATTATAAACGAATACACTAACCTAATTGAATATGATTAAAATAAATTATATATGAATACAAAGACCATTTGTCTCGTTGTGCAAGTTGTGCATATGTTGACATAAGCTTGGCAACACCGGAGGGAAAATCTCAACACCGATCTCGACACCGAACTCGACCCGAACTTAAAAGTCTTGAGATCTCCAGAAAAAAATCTTGAAACGAACAGTTTCGTTAATTATTTTTGTCCTATGCATCGTAGAACCTTCATTTTGGTCTCAAATTAAAGCTAATAACCTACTCTAACTGTATGGTTATAAATTAACTCCCCTTGATTAACCACCCACACTTGGGGGGACGCCGTTCCCTGACACCCGTTTTCGAGTCCCCTAACGATATTTATACCTTCCGGTCCCAAGAATTATTTTTCATCTATTCATCCCACAAACTTTATTTACATATCAAATTAAAGCAAATAATCTGGACATGTGCAGTGTATAAATTAAAACCTCATACAATCAACCTTCTTAGCATGGAGAAGGCCGTTCCTTACCACCCGTTTTCAAGTCCATTAACGATATTTTTACATTCCGGTCCCAAGAATTATTTTTCATCTATTCATCCCACAAACTTCATTTACATTACAAATTAAAGCTAATAATCTGTACATGTGCAGTGTATAAATTAAAACCTCATACAATTAACCTTCTTAGCATGGGGCACGCCGTTCCTTAACATCCATTTTCAAGTCCACTAACGATATTTTTACCTTCCGGTCCCAAGAATTATTTTTCATCTATTCACCCCATGTTGTTAAGACTAATAGTTGCAACTCTTCGGTATATTCTAACCGTAATTCGCTTACCTCTATAATGCTTGCTCTCCCGTTGGTGGCGTCTCGCGAATGATGTACGTCCTCCAACCGTGTACAATGATGCGAATTCGACAACCTTCGACCGTGACTCACAACCTATACTTGCGTGACGATTATCCCTAAACTAGTGTTAGTAACTGAATCTGCTTAGCCTACTACTTTACAAGTACAGATCTCCACGACAACGACTACTTTTCTCGAACAACCAACGTGCAACCTGCACCTGCGCCTCTTCGCGCGTCCACAACCACAGCAACGACACGTAAACGACAGGGCTCAACCCGCAACTAACGCTGCCCCCGCATCGTCTCTCCCTCAAGCTCAGGCGTCGCCGTTGAGGTGCCAATTACTAATTTATACATTATGCCACACCCCACAAACTTCATTTACATATCAAATTAAAGCTAATAATCTGGACATGTGCACTGTTTAAATTAAAACCTCATACAATCAACCTTGCTAGCATGGGACACGCCAATTCTTGACATCCGTTTTTGAATCCAATAATGATATTTTTACCTTCCGGTCCCAAGAATTATTTTTCATCTTTTCATTCCACAAACTTCATTTACATATCAAATTAAAGCTAATAATCTGGAAATGTGCAGTGTGTAAATTAAAACCTCCTACAATCAACTTAGCTAGCATGGGGCACGCCAATTCTTGACACCCGTTTTCGAGTCCACTAACGATATTTATACCTTCCGGTCACAAAAATTATTTTTAATCTCCTCATCCCACAAATTTCATTTACATATCAAATTAAAGCTAATAATCTGGAAATGTGCAGTGTATAAATTAAAACCTCATACAATCAACCATGCTTGCATGGGACACGCCGTTCCTTACCACCGGTTTTCGAGTCCACTAACGATATTTTTACCTTCCAGTCCCAAGAATTATTTCTTACCTATTCTTCCCACAAACTGCATTTACATATCAAATTAAAGCTAAGAAGTTTATCATAATGCATCTTTTCATCGATTCTTTTAAGTACAGCTAGACTATTTCATTAAACTTTTTCATGTGTTATTTTTCCTTTTTTCCCTAACACAAATTAATTAAGAAACCACCTCACTAATCCCTAATTTCTTCGTCTCAAAGCAGTTCTAACTAGCACTTCGCACTTATGTGAGAAACCAAATCGCATCTCACGACAGTAACGTGTTATAGTATAAGCTTAATGTTAAGAATTCGTTTAAGCAAAGCCACTGTCATACAAATAACACTCCATATGCTATTAGCAATTCTGATACGCCTATAAATTGTTTCCTCAACTCGCAGTGCACTGCAATGTATGTAAAACAATTACTTTTGATGAATCACTGCACCATTTACACATAAAAATTTTGCATTTTATCCATGAAGTAAATGGCAATTTGGATCTAACAGCAGTTCAACTAGCAAAAATCTTACAGCAACGCTTCCCCCCTCATCTTACCTTAATTGCCACTACTCTGTCCAATATCCATTTAATAATTAACCAGTTATTTGAACTAAATTCTTTCATAAGTTTATATAGTCTGACGCAGGCGACTCCCACCCGAGTCCCCACTCAAATCTGAGGGCAAGGCAATGTTAGTAAGAGCGTTAGTTTTGATGGCTCTCTGCATCCTATACAAATAAAGAGCTCACACGTTATCCACAAATTAAATAGCGACCTGGCCCTTACGGCAACACAACTACAAAAAATCCTAGAATAACGTGTACCACCTAAACTGACATCAGGCTCCACTCCTTTATCCAACATTCAGTTTGTAATTGAACAGCTATTCAAACTAAATGTCCACATCAGCTCTTACGATCTCATACCTATAACTCCCTCCACTATTTCTTCCAATCCAAATTACCAGAGACCTCTTAACACTTTACTCGTGGGAGATAATATTCTCTCAACAGTAGAAAGAAATGACATCGACACCATATGCCAAATCCAAACCATCTCATCTGGTCAATTTAATGACCTTCTGCATACCATAAATCGGATGCCAAAATTTAAAAATGACATACATAGCTGTTTCTAGGACCTGCACCTTTCACAACCAGGCCTGACTCGAATGAAAAAAGTTATTGCGACAAAACACTCCACTACTCGTACTTATATAGTCAATTTCTGCAGTGATCAACAACTGAGTAACGCGCTCACGCTCTGGAACGAATTGGATTGCACATTTATTCCACTCCGAATATATGCTTTAACTCACGCTCAGACAATCAAGAACCACCAAACTTGGCTTCACATTAGAATGGGGAACTCAAAAATTTCTTGTCCAAATTGCTATGAAATCAACGCTGCGACTTAATACACCGTACTACTCGCTTTCTGAAAAAATACCAGACAAAAACACTAATCTTGAACAGTCACCCAATAAACTCGTAATAATGAATACAATCCAAATAAACGACACATGTTCTAAAACAGTAACTAAGCATAAGCACGTAAATCCCTTACACGCGTTGAACCTTCCCAAATGAAAATCCACTAAAAAGAAAATGACGGCAGTCCACCGAATCAGCACTTCATACACATAAATAAACTATCCACAGACTCAATTGCTAACAACTATAAACTACAAACAAATAATAATTTTCCTTACTCTCTAACGATACGAGCACAGACTGCACAATGCCCCTATCATCCATAAGTCATAGACATCCAAATAAACATGCAAAGAGAGACAAAATTATAAAAAGGTCGCCTTCTCTTCAAAAATTCAGCCGAACGACAATAATAAAGACTCAGTACCATGTTTATGTAAGCAAACACAATAATAATCATAAAAACCATAACGATAGGAAAATTCCAAACCAAATAAACCACCTCACGGTAAATTTCTGAATCACATCTCAGAATCATCATCCAATCCTATATATGCCCATGTGGGAAGTTCCATGGATGATGTAACAAAATCATTGAATGTAACATTGGCTCACACTTTGGCTGACAGACACTGTTTCCTCCATGCAGTAGGCATTCAACTTAACGAAACACTGAACACAATGTAAGCCTATGAATTTTTAATGAAAGCCATCGAAACTGAGAGTAGAACAAATAAAAATTACTACACAAATTTTATCGACGAGGACAGTGGAAGACTTGATCTTTTGGTACACAAATACCTACATAATAAAATATTCGATCATGCAACTGGGGACCTCATCCTGTAAATTACTTCCAATGCTCTACAAAAACCGATCCATATCTACAGTCAAAGGGACGACGGCATATAAAAGACAATAGTTCAGCCTAAAATACCACGGAATATAAACAAATCCCCATTATTAGTCCATCTGAAAGACTACCACTATCGTGCTCTTATAAAGGAAAAAAATGCATTCATTAATAAAACATCAACGTCCAGATGACTAGACAAGATATGGTACGCAGGTCATTAAATTTACCAGATGAGATGGTTTGGATTCGGCGTATGGTGTCGATGTCATTTCTTTCTATTCTACTGTTGAGAGAATATTGTCTCCCACAAGTAAAGTGTTAAGAGGTCTCTGATAATTTGGATTGAAAGAAATAGTGGAGGGAGTTATAGGTATGAGGTCGTAAGAGCTGATGTGGACATTTAGTTTGAATAGCTGTTCAATTATAAACTGAACGTTGGATAGAGCAGTGGAGACTGATGTCGGTTTAGGTGGTACACGTTTTTCTAAGATTTTTTGCAGTTGTGTTGCCGTAAGGGCCAGGTCGCTATTTAATTTGTGGATAACGTGTGAGCTCTTTATTTGCATAGGATGCAGAGAGCCATCAAAACTAACGCTTTTACTAACATAGCCTTGCCCTCAGATTTGAGTGGGGACTCGGGTAGGAGTCGCCTGCGTCAGACTATATAAACTTATGAAAGAATTTAGTTCAAATAACTGGTTAATTATTAAATGGATATTGGACAGAGCAGTAGCAATTAAGGTAAGATGAGGGGGAAGCGTTGCTGTAAGATTTTTGCTAGTTGAACTGCTGTTAGATCCAAATTGCTATTTGTTAGAAGGTTAGAAAAATTACAGGAGCGTGATTACGCTATCCAGGTTTATTTCAGTGAGCCCAGTTTTGGTTACAGTACAGACACCAATGTTTACATCGCAACGGCAGGCACAAGAATGAGACCAGAACCAGAGAACGCGCTGAGAAAATGGTTCTCTACCACTAGCTGACTCTAAACGCATTCTGTTACAAGAGTATTCATCATAGCGTTACACATTAACCTTAAACATACTAAAGTCAAACAGATTCAAGGTGGAACATTTAAACATTCAACACTCCTTCTCACATTGAATGTGCTTCTCAAAGGAAACTACACCTAGCTTACTTCTCAGCCTAGAGAACTTCTCAGCACTTAGACCCTTAGTAAATATATCGGCAAGCATATCATTCGAATGACAATACACGAGATCAATTTCCTTTTTCATTACAAGATCACGAACATAATGAAATTTGATATCAATATGCTTACTTCTACCATGATACTTGGGATTCTGGGCGAGACAGATGGCGGATTGGTTATCTTCATTTACAACCATGGGGCCACCTGTTTTAAACTCCAAATCATCAAGAAGTTGCTTCAACTAAATTGCCTCTTGGGCAGCACCAGCTAGAGCAACATATTCAGCTTCAGTTGTTGAGAGAGCAACACAAGACTGTTTGACAGATCGCCAAATTATCACTGAGTTACTCGAAGTAAAACAGTAACCCGAGGTCGACTTTCTATCACTTCTGTCACCAGCCCAATCCGCATCTGAATAACCAACACATTTATCAGAGCAGTTACTGTACAAGATACCTAACTCAGAAATACCTTTCAAACATCTAAATATTCGCTTCACACCCGTCCAATGATTCTTAAGTGGCTTTTAACAATATTTAGCAACATTATTTACAGCAAATGTGATGTCAGGACGCGTTCTTGTCGACAGGTACAAAAGACTACCTACATCACTTTGGTACAAGTCTTCGTCACATTCCTCAACTTCATCTGAAGTTGTTACAATGTCCGCATTAACATCTACAGGAGTAGCAACAGAATTTGCATTATCCATGCCAAACCTAGACAACAGGGACTTAGTATAAGCAGACTGCTCTAATAACACTTCATGTTTAGTCTGCATCACACTTACACCTAAGAAATAGCTAAGCTTACCAAGATCTTTCATTTTGTACTTAGCACTGAGGCACGGTTTTACCTCATTAATCTCATCAAGACAGTCAGATGCTATAATGATATCATCTACATACACAGCAATGATACACAATCCCTTATTACTAACACGGGTATATATACAAGTGTTACCTTCTGGGTTAAGGCGGGAATTTTTTTTGCCAACCAGTCGGTGAACTTCAATTTAATATGAGTTGAAATTGCCTGCGG
>VCRD01003369.1:3310-14838 GCA_006783055.1 Trinorchestia longiramus | reverse complement strand
TTCGCTTTTGTACGCTCTTGTAACAGAATGCGTTTTAGAGTCAGCTAGTGGTAGAGAACCATTTTCTCAGCGCGTTCCCTGGTTCTGGTCCCATTCTTGTGCCTGCCGTTGCCATGTAGACATTGGTGTCGGTACTATAACCAAAACTGTGTTCACTGAAATAAACCTGGTTAGCGTAATCACGCTCCTGTGATTTTTCTAACCTTCTAACACTCTCCGCCAGTGTCTGTGCGCAGGATTTTAATTTTGTGATCATAGTGATTTTCAACAAGAGCTTTGAACTCTGTGAACACCCCAAAGACATCACTCTTGTTTTTGATAATGTACACCCATGTGTACCTAGAATAATCATCAATGAATGTTACAAAATAGCTACCACCTCCCAAAGAACTAGGATTAATTTTCCCACAAACATCACTATGGTTTAGCTCTAAGGGCTTATGCACTTTTCTTTTATCTACTCTAGAAAATTAAATCTATGGCTTTTGCCATCACAACAATTTTCACAAAAAATATTCTCATTTCCTAGAGAACACTCAAAACCTCTAACAAGATCAAGAGACTTCAATTTCTTAAGATTATCAAATCCTAGATGACAAAATCTCTTGTGCCACAACAGGTCATCCGAGGAGACACTCGAGCATTTTGTGGCTACATGATAGGAACAATCTAGTCTATAAAGTCTTCCTACCCTATAACCAGCAACTATCAACTCATTATTTTCATCTACAATCTCACATGTGTTTTTGTTGAAATGGGTTTCCTCACCACATTCTGCATTCTGGGCAACAGAAATCAAATTGCAAGCTAGCTCTGGCACAAACAACACATTTTACAACACAATTCTTTACCTGCATATTAGGTAGTGTTATTTTAAGACGAACATCTCCAACTCCAACACCCTTCAAAGCTCTACCATCACCAATTTCAGCTCTTTGTTAGAAGGTTAAAAAAATCACAGGAGCGTGATTACGCTAACCAGGTTTATTTCAGTGAACACAGTTTTGTTATAGTACAGACACCAATGTTTACATCGCAACGGCAGGCCCAAGAATGGGACCGGAACCAGGGAACGCGCTGAGAAAATGGTTCTCTACCACTAGCTGACTCTAAAACGCATTCTGTTACAAGAGCGTACAAAAGCGAACTGTGTTACATCACAGCGGTACACATTAACCTTAGACATACTAAAGTCGAACACATTCAAGGTGGAACATTTAAACATTCAACACTCTTACAGGAGAAGATAGATCAGAGTAAGATGAAAATTGACTTTTCTTGTTGCACATGTGCTTAGTAGCACCTGAGTCAACTATCCAAGAATCACAGTCAACATTACCTATAGGAAAAGCACTAGTAAACATAATAGTTTCACCTGTAGATGAGCTTCGTGCATCTACTGCTTTGGTTGCTTGGAATGTTTTATTTTCCTTTTTCAGTCTTTCTTCAGAGACTCTACACTGTTTCTTAATATGGCCTTCTTTACCACACTCAAAACCCTTAATGAACTTTTTGTTCTTTTTGAAACTCACTAGCAATTTTTCACTGGAGTCTGAAGTACCAGGGCCGCCTCGCTGTCTTCTTTCTTCATTTAGGAGACGCTCAGTTACAACTTCCCACGCTGGTATCTTTTCATGGGCTTCAAGAACAGTTACCAGAGTAGAAAACCCACCTGGTAGTGATGATAGCAGGATGATCACACGCTCTTCTTCTTCCATAGCATCACCAATGATAGCCAGCTCCTCAAAGAGTTCAACAAACACTTTTAGATGATCTTGCAGATTTTGACCATTTTCCATCTTCATGCTGAACAGCTTTTTCTTCAGCCTGAATTTGTTTGCCCAAGATTTCTTCTGAAATGTGTTCTGAAGATTCCTCCAAATTTCAACAGGGTCAGTCGGATCCCCCAGCAAGTAGAGTTGACTTTGATCTACTCCCAGGANTTTCATCCTTGGGAACATGTGCATAAGCCATGCACCCAAAAGTCCTGAAATGCTGTACATTGGGCTTGTGCCCATTCAAAGCCTGATGCAGAGTTAAATTTTTATGAGCACTAGTAGGGCTCCTATTTTTGACATACACAGCAGTTGAGACAGCTTCAGCCCAGAATGTTTTGGGCAACTTTGAGTCAGATAACATAGCTCTCACTGCTTCAAGGATTGTTCTGTTCATTCTTTCAGCAACTCCATTTTGTTCAGAAGTTTTAGGTACAGTCTTTTGATGAACAATTCCATTAACCTTTAAAAATCTTTCAAAACCAGTGGACACATACTCTCCACCATTGTCTGTGCGTAGGATTTTAATTTTGTGATCATAGGGATTTTCAACAAGAGATTTGAACTCTGTGCACACCCCAAAGACATCACTCTTGTTTTTGATAATGTACACCCATGTGTACATCGCCCAGTTAGCAGTAATTCTATTAGCACCTTCAGTTTCTCTCTGACGGGTAAGTTTCTATTGACAATGTATTTGAGAGTTTTGCATTTCACTTACGTACTAGATATTCTTTGTTTTGAATGTTTAAATGTTCCACCTCGAATGTGTTCGACTTTAGTATGTGTAAGGTTAATGTGTAACGCTGTGATTACTCTTGTAACAGAATGCGTTTAGAGTCAGCTAGTGGTAGAGAACCATTGTCTCAGCGCGTTCTCTGGTTCCGGTCCCATTCTTGTGCCTGCCGTTGCCATGTAGACATTGGTGTCTGTACTATAACCAAACTGTGTTCACTGAAATAAACCTAGTTAGCGTAATCACGCTCCTGGGATTTTTCTAACCTTCTAACACTTTGAACATGTCTTTTTGCCGAGCCTAGATGTTCCCCTGCAGGTTTAAGATTTCCTTTTTGAAGCAGTTTTGATACTATGTGTACTTGACAGATTGTATGGCAAATATCTCATTTCAGTGTGGATACGTTTTCATTCAAACGATTTGAATTGTGTTTGAAGTTGTCATGCTTTGATTCGTGTTACTCCGAGATTTATAATTAATCCAAATAAAGAACATTTTGAATAATAACTATTGCATCAGCCATCAAATTCATTCTCTAAGTTTGTCTCACTCAAGTCTCTACGTTCGAGTATTTTATGACGAGCATGCTGAAAGATTGACCAGCCATTTTGATACGGTTATTAAATTTCATGGCCTCGGGTAGAAGCTTCCTATCTGCATCTCGTTTTGTACTTCTTTGGCTGCCAGCTAATTAGCTACGATGCCTTAGTGTTTTACTCAATACCTGTCTTCTAATTTTGTCGCATGATATTAATTCTTGTGGCTAAATTCTGTATTATTTCGAGTTATTGGTCCTTACTCGAGCAGGTTTCAATTCAGTTTCAGTTCTGTGAAGTTTGCTTCATTGGTGCTATTTCTCACCAATGAACTCCACTAATTTTAATAAAGGGGTTCTTTTATGATACTGCTGCTGTGACCTAGACTTGAGGTTAAATAAAGGCTGTCAGGTTTTAGACTCAGCTTTTACTCTTGCAGGCCAGAATGAGTAAATAAGGGAGTTCTTCGTTCTTCAACATGCATGGGATCTTGCCAAAAAGAAGGGTCCTCGGGGTGGAAGTGAAGACTCGGGTTGATCACAGGGAAGTAGTTCCAGCTGCCCGTGATTTGGGATGATGAATGGTGTTAAGTGTTAGGGAGATTGATTCAACTCAGCCTCTGAGATGTAGAGGTATCAATATCTGTTTATTTCAGTCTTTGATTATGACTGAGTATGTGCCGTGCCTTAGTCAAGACAGAAGTGTGTGTTAATTGGTACTGAGGACTTTGTAGCTTCTAAGTGTATCACTAACAGTGGGTGAAGAAAGGAATGACGGCTGCACAGAGGGATAAAAAGATGAGTACGATTTTCCAGAAGAAGCTCAAAAAGGCCTTGCTTAACTAAACCCTAACAATTCCAATCATTAAAGATGTCTTGCACTAGGAGCTTGCAATATTCACAATGTTCTGATGTTACCACATTTAATACTGGGGGAGGGAATTTGTTTCTTTATGATTGCTAAAGGCAATAAAACTCAAAAAGGGGCAAACTGTCTTGAATTAAGATATATAAAAAGTTTATATATATAAAAACAGGAATAACTTAGAATAAAGAAGTACCAAAGAGGGATTTCTAGTTAATATATATCATGGAACAAGTCTAGTTAGTGCAAGTTGATAGAATTAGCTGATCAGGCAATAGCAACAAATTTATTGGTTTTAGACCTTAAAGGAATAGCTTTTAGGTCTGTAAAAGTATTAATACAGTCATTTTTCACATATAAAAGAAGCACATAATAATTTTTAAGTTTGGTTTTAGTTCTAAAATCATTGTAACCGCATAACTAGGTTTCTAATCTCTGATGCATAGGAGTAAAAATATCTTGAGCACACATATCTTAAATAGAATATGATTTTATAAAAATCTACACCTGAGGAAATTGTACACTAGACTAAATACTGTCTTTAGCAATGACCTGTTCAAATGAGGTCCTTTGAGAATAGTAATGAGCACAATGATTGAGAAAACTATCCATTATTACTACAGCACAGTCACTGATTTATAATAGTCGTCCTATAGAACAATTCCTACCACTTGACTTGCTTTAATACTTCACCGGAGAAGAAGTAACCACCAGGGGAAAATCTAAACGAACACCAAGAGAAATCAGATACTACTGGCAAGGTTGAGCACAAAAATTACAAGTCTAAAATACTTAGAATAACATGCTTACCCGCACAGTAAGCACAACACTCACACGAATTTTAAACGGCAACAAAAGCTATTGGCACCGGGGGCCGATATTTATACAGTTCGTACTGGAAACGCGGATAGAACGCTGCTCAATGTTGCCGACATCGGCGTCCTTTGTTTTTTTTGGAACACTTAGAACTGATTTGATTACCAATAAAATACATCACCATGTTGTCACTAAAAATTATCAATACAAATATAAAAATGAGACTATAAATTCTATAATGATCATTAGGCCGATTTCTAGTGAGATTAATGAGATTACTCCTAACTTAAATTGTAATGCATGTGCTATTAAGGAGAGAATTTAAAGATATAGAGATGAATGGTTCATAGAGTGATACCAATCTTGCTACAGTTCCAGTCTCGGTTTACGGATTCCAAGTTCTCAGTTTCAGTCCTCGATCTTGGCCTTAACTTCCGCTTTTATGTTGATCGTGTCCAATAATAAATCTGCAAGCTACGAAGCCGATCGTATCACTTCCCTCGAAGAATACCCTCTAGCGATATTACCTCGTAAGTTTTTACCTTATTAAGTTCTTTAAAACTATATTATAAGCTGTGCCCATTTCATGTTTTATTTGGATCTCATTTTATGTTTTATGTGGATCGTTTTTATGTTTTACAAGGTTAGAGTTAACTTAAAACAAAACCTGTTTTGTGTCAATCTCAGGAATAATTTTGTCTTAAGAAGCAAGTGGCAGTTTTTTTTCCTGTCATGACAGCCTTCTTATAGAAGTTCAACACTTAAGCAAGAGAGTCTTTCCCTCTCTACTGCATAGTTGGACCACAATTATTTTACAAAGTTTTAAAAGATTCAGTCCTATATCTTCCTACCATTAATTGTTCCTTTCTTTACTGTGAGTTTTGAGAAGTGAGTTTCATAACACGTCTGAAAGAATAACTTACTCTCCCTTGGATTTACCGTAAAATTCCTCGTGAAGGACATTCAGATTTATTATAAAATAACTCACGTTTCAATATTTGAATATTTGTCATGTTCCCTGAAATAAGAATAGTAGTAGATTTCCAGAATTCTAAAAATGGTATTGGGGTTCAGTGACTTTCTATTCTGCGATTGCCTTGCATTTGTGACTCCTTCAATAGTTTGGAGGTTAAAAGTAAAATGTTCATTTGCTGTTCTGGATTAATATTCCTTTACAAACTCATAAGAGTTCCCATCTCGTAGAGGTTCTCGAAATATTAGCATTTGTTTGATGTATGATTTTTGCACAGCTGCCTCTTAAAATATTGCCAGCGTCACCATTTTTAGTGGCTGCATATATTGAAAAACTTCAATATTTTTGCATCACCCCTAGGTGATTCTTTCTGAAGTAACTAAAGTGACAAAACACAATCGTGCTGCCTTGCAGACCTGTGCCTTTTCGGGGAACAAGTTCGACTCCGTCCATCTTGACCTAGTAGGTCCATTACCAACTTCCTGCGGGTATTCGTACTTGCTTACAATGATCGACCGTTTTTCTCATTGGGTAGAGGCTATTCCGATCCCGGACATTAAAGCAGATACCGTAGCTCGTACATTTGTACACTCTTGGATATCCCGATTTGGAGCTCCTTTGAGTATCACGCATGATCGTGGTGCCCAATTCTCACCAAAACTCTGGTCGGATGTTTCATCCCTTCTTGAGTGTGCCAATCGCAACACAACGGCTTTCCATCCTCAGTCTAATGGTCTTATTGAGCGGGTCCACCGCGACCTCAAGAGCGCAATAAAATTCCTCAATAGCCGTTTAGATTGGGTCGATCACCTTCCTATGATTCTCTTAAGTCTGCGAAACCTTTACAAGCAGGATCAGCAAGCCACGACATCAGAGATGATGTACGGTCAATCTTTACGTTTGCCAGGTGATATAGTCAATCCTGAGGTATCAACGTCATTTTTGCTCGCGGACCAGAACTCATACAGTGAACGTCTCAAACAATGTATGAGGCAGATCCATTACGCCACCGTGGTCGAGTGTTCTACGGCTTGTGTTGTGTATCAGGTCCCTGCTTCGTGCGGAAAGACTGCGGGTTCGAATCCGGCCGTGAACACAAACAAAACAAACAAAACAAACAATCTTTATTTCCAATCGAGTACACAGTACATAGACATTAGTACATTAGTTTTTCAAATTCTTAAGGTTAACATTCTAGGAGTAAGGGTAATGGTGAGCTCCATGCGACGATCCCGGGAGGTTGATAGGCGTCTTCATGGGCGGGGAGTTGAGTGCTTAGTGTCCATGGCCGGGTTCAAACCAGCGGTCTTTCTACATGAAGCAGAGATCCGATACAGAACACGGGCCGCAGACCACTCGACCACGGTGGCTGATTGTTTATTGAAGGCAGCATTTGTGTCAGATGCCCTTCCACCTAATACCCTAAACCCGTTTGCAGACTTGAACCCTTCAGCAGGTTTAGAAACGTCTGCAGAACCACCTGCACGTAAACACCCCAATGTTTTGCAGTTCGTTGCTTTGTTGCCAAGCCAATTACATTGTAATCCTTTTGTAGTCTTGGAGACATACCTCCCTAATTCCAGCCTTCAGGTTGGGACAACGGTGCCGCCTGCTCACGCTAGTGTGACGCCTACGGTAACACGAGATGTTTTTCGTTGCTTCTTCGTGCCGTGAGCTCGCACATATCAGTAAGGCTTACTGGGTAAGCAGTCATGGCCCATGGACACGCCCATCAAACCTCCCGGGATCATGGAGCTTCATCATCACCCCTACTCTAAGAATGTTAACCTTAAGAATTTGAAAAACCAATGTACTAAATGTCTGTGTACTGTGTACTCTATTGGAAATAAAAAGATTGTTTACGTAGCACCTCGCCCCACTAAAACTGTCGACAAATTGGATCCTGCTTTACAGACCTGTACGCATGTTTACGTCCGTGTCGACGGGATCAAACCAGCACTTACACGACCGTATGACGGTCCCTTTCGAGTCATCAAGAGAAACCCTAAATACTTCACCATACAAAAATCTGGGAAACACGATTCCATTTCCATTGATCGATTGAAGGCAGCATTTGTGTCAGATGCCCTTCTACCTAATACCCTAAACCCGTTTGGAGACTTGAACCCTTCTGCAGGTTTAGAAACGTCTGCAGAATCACCTACACGTAAACACCCCAATGTTTCGCAGTTCGCCGCTTTGTTGCCAAGCCAATTACATTCTAATCCTTTTGTAGTCTTGGAGACATACCTCCCTAATTCCAGCCTTCCGGTTGGGACAACGGTGCCGCCTGCTCACGCTAGTGTGACGCCTACGGTAACACCTGCAGAAAACCCTAATGCAACACCCGTACCAAAACCAGCACTTTTGTCTGACCTCAACGTGAGGACTCGAAATGTGACCTTATCTCGCCCTGTTCAGAACTTGGATAATCCAAGCAACCGCCGTACCCGTAGTGGACGTGCAGCCAATGTACATGCCCGTTACGGTTTCCCCGTAACGGGTTAGACCTTTCGGTCTCAAAGCGGGGAGGTAAATATAGCGATATTACATCGCCCAAAAATATACAAATAGAGTATTCTAATTAATAAAATTGAGTATAAGAAGTAAAATCTTCATTAGGTCCTAGCATTAAAAATTCTAGATACTGTAAACGCGTAAAGATTTACCCACTCAAATAATAGCACAACTGTACCAAACTTATTATTGATGTTTTTACAAGTAATCTTGATTTCTTTTTTACAATTACTATTACATAGTAATAGTAATTTTGCAACTCAAAAAAGTACCATTTAAGCGTTTCTATTTTTAATATTCACAAACGGAAATTACGTTTTTGTTTTTCGATGGTTCTGTCAGCAACATTTCGTTCCGACTTCCGCTTCCTTAGACTATATATAGAGCGACTTTCACAGCATGGAGGATTCGTCTCAAAATTCGTGGTGGTGTGTTTAAATAGTATATGTAGAACAACGCATATTACAGCCCTGCCCTCACTGCTTGCCTACAGGCTACCCTCTTTGTATCGCTGAGGTACTGCTGCTGCAACTCCAACTCCTGGTGGCGACAACTCGTGTGGCCTAAATCACTGTGGACGGAAACCCTGAAGATTTGGCCATTTCCCATGAGGCCATTACGTTTATGCAGAAATAAAGCTGAGTACTTAAGCTCAATTGGTCTTTCAGTTCTCCTCGAGTAGGCGCTATAACGCAGGCAATTTCAACTCATATTAAACTGAAGTTCACCGACTGATTGGCAAAAAAAATCCCGCCTTAACCGAGAAGGTAACAACCCCCACCAAAAATATCGACAACAGAAAAATAACATGTTCCCCCAAAGGTTTAAGTATAAAAAATACGCAAAATAGAATGCTCACCGTCTAATCCGACGCATAATTCAATAATGATGATATTGGCCGACGTCGCTATAGATGAGGCTAGAACGATTGTTGTTGTCACAAAGTGTGTCTTAGGTTATGATTGGTAATTGGAACTGATTACTAATTTCAAATAAAATGCGTCACTAAGTTATCAAGAGAATTAACTATGAACTATAAAAGAAACAATGATAAATTTCCATGATTACAATTACGCTAATTATTAGTAACAGAAATGACATGATTGCTAATTCATATTGAAAAGGTATTTACTATTATAACGAAAGAAGATTAGAATTAAGATTATAAAATATACAATATGACATGAATGGTATATAGAGCGATACCACTCTTGCTACAAAGCCAACCTGGGAGTAGGAGAGTTCCAATTTTTAACGCTTGCATCTGAAAACTAGAGATGATGCTCACAACAATTGCTCCCGTCCTCCAGAGTGCGACTTGAAGTAAAGGCCCGGAGCAGCGCATGATACAGGTCGTAGCACCAGGCATCCTGCGTCGCAGCAGGCAGGAGTTATATGGCACTGAATATGCAAACAGAAATTTTTACACTTACTGTACCCTTACACTCTCCATTTTCTGTCCATTTACCCGAGAACCAAGGACTACTATAACCAGGATGTGCATCGCCGCGTAGCTGACTACGGTAGCGGAAGCCATTGCATTCTTAGTAACATAACATTTTCTATCGGACAAATTGATCAAAAATTACTTCTTTCAAGCAATAGAAGGGATAATAAGGTTTTACAGTGAATTTTAAATGGTTTAAAACACTGTAATGCTTTGAAATACCAATTTTAACCGGACTTAACATGTATTATTGTATGAGTTTAGTGGCCACTTTATAGAAAGCTGAGTTGCTGCAGTTTTAGACATTACAAATTGGTTATAGTTAAACCTTTTCCAATGCAAACAACCAAACATACAAACATTCACGCATATAAACAAACAGACATAGAAGCAAAAACCATTGTTGGGATGAAGTGTCTTAAAACAGTGGTACTAATGCCGTTCTTGAACGCACTGAGCGTTAGTGGAGAACACAAAGTGGGCTTGTTTTCGACAATCACAGACAAACAAACAAAACAAAAACGTATATTTCCAATAAAGTTGGTACATAAGAAATGTAACAGCATTGGTTTTTAAAAATACCTTATCATAAAATCCTTAAGTGGTAAGTATTCTACGCATAGTATCATAGATGATAGAACAGCAGTACCTACGGGTATACGTAAANGTGCTACGTAACGGATCTGCCTCATACATTGTTTGAGACGTTCACTGTATGAGTTCTGGTCCGCGAGCAAAAATGACGTTGATACATCAGGATTGACTATATCACCTGGCAAACGTAAAGATTGACCGTACATCATCTCTGATGCCGTGGCTTTCTGATCCTGCTTGTAAAGGTTTCGCAGACTTAAGAGAATCATCGGAAGGTGATCGACCCAATCTAAACGGCTATTGAGGCATTTCAATGCGCTCATGAGGTCGCGGTGGACCCGCTCAATAAGACCATAGACTGAAACATCCGACCAGAGTTTTGATGAAAATTGGGCACCACGATCATGCGTGATACTCAAAGGAACCCCAAATCGGGATTTCCAAGAGTGTACAAATGTACGAGCTACGGTATCTGCTCTAATGTCCGGGATCGGAATAACCTCTACCCAACGAGAAAAACGGTCGATCATTGTAAGCAAATACGAATACCCGCGGGAAGTTGGTAATGGACCAACTAGGTCAAGATGGACGGAGTCGAACTTGTTCCCCGAAAAGGCACAGGTCTGCAAGGCAGCACGATTGTGTTTTGTCACTTTACTTGCTTGACAATCGTGGCAATGTTGCACATAGTGTTTAACATCCTTACGCATCGGTGGCCAGACGTAACGTTCTGCAATTAAGCGAAGTGTTCGCTCGATGCCTGGATGTGAGAGTGCGTAGTAATGGGCTATAGCAGCTCTGCGAAGAGTCACTGGTAAATAGAGACGATTAGGCCTATCAGCGTCGCAATATGCTCCACTGGAAATTGACATTTTAAATGTGTTTTGAGTTGCCTTTAGTAATTCTTGCAATTCAGGGTCCTCCTTCTGAGCAGCAACAATGCTCTCTAAAGTGAGCTGTTCAACCACTGGAATAACAGAAATGGAGTGAATGCGAGACAAACAATCAGCCACAGAATTGTCAGTGCCTTTGATGTGACGTAAATCGGTAGTAAATTGGCTGATGAAAGACAAATGCCGAGACTCTCTCGGTGAATGCCTATCTGACGGCATGTGGATAGCAGCAATAAGGGGCCTGTGGTCAGTATAGATAACAAAGTGACGTGCTTCCAAAGTGTAACGAAAGTGACGCACAGCCAAGTAAATTGCCAAAAGTTCTCTCCCGAAGGCACTGTACCGCTGTTCAGTTGGTGAGAGCTTCTTTGAAAAGA